>CABEEJ010008208.1:0-25356 GCA_901482245.1 Timema douglasi
CTATTGTAGGGATCCTAAATTTAATTGAATTTATTGGAGCGGGTAGTATGAATTGATGCGATACATCCATTAACGTCCGTAGTGGGTGTGGTACCATTGAAACATTATACATCGTAATGTTACACACCGAAAATACCACCATATTCCTTTACATAAAATTGGAAATATTTACTTAAATTTTTAAGATACTTTAAATAATACAGGCTTAAATACGTATTTTTATATAATAAATTATAGTCTTTAATCGAATGTTCAAAAATTGATTTATTTTAATAGACTTACTTTAATAATAATGTTTTTAGAGAAAAAGCATGTCGTTTTGATAGTAAAAATAAACATCCCTCAGATATAAATTTCATATTAAATTTATTTCAATATTTTTAAAAATATATAATTTTCAAAAACAAGTTACACGGGAATTAGCTATTGAAATTTATAACGATATAAATACAAATCTTTATTTATGACAATATCCAAATACGAAGTACTGATTTTTAACAAAATAATAAATATTTAATTTCGAAATATTTACAATTTACTAAATTCAGTCTTAAGGAAACTACCCCTACATTAATTTTATTCTTAGCAAATAAACACATATTATCATTTACCATGAAAATAGTTAATGGATACTAATTTTGAAAAAAATATATATATAGAAAAAAAACAAGATTTTAAAAATATTGAATATTATTGAACCCTCTCTCGCTTTATTTTACCATGGGTATATATGGCTATTCTATTTAAACATAGACTGTTACTTAAGGTTAATTACATTGACAAATTAATAAAAAGAGATGACATGGAAGTGCTTACAATATAATATTTATGTTAGTTATTCGCTGTAATGTGCTGAGAATTCACTGCAATCAATTTTGTTTCCTGTTACAATCTCAGCATTTGTATTGAAAAAACCCAATTACAGTCCAAATGTTTGTGATTTTTATTCAAATCCAGAACTGTTTCTAGACCCCCTCGCTAATTTCGCATGTTAAAAAATTGACTGTTTTTAAGAATTTTTTATACAATCATGTACGTTGTTAAAAACATAACCCGATACCCAATTTGACCTTAATAGTTAGAGCCTTATAAACAATTTTTAAATTAAATAAAGAGAATTAGTTAACACCTCTAATCAAATTTTCCCTAAAAAAAGGTAAGTTTTATTTGTAATGTTAACCATTTTATTTGTCCAAATTTTAAACAAAATCGCTAAATGATGTTAAGTATATTTAAATGTTTCTAAAATCACTAATCAATAAAATCAACTTCAACCAATTTCCACTCAGAAACCAAGTGTACAGTATTATTTTGGAGTTCAAACGCTTCCTAGATATACATTGAATAATTTGAGCCATTTTAGATCAATTTTAATATAATAAAAACACTTATAAATAAATTACCCTTAAGTTAGGATCAAAATAGAAATAAATGGTACCCTGCACCACTCATAATTTCTCTCGTCTCTATCTTGAAATTGAAATATTTACTAAAAACTCGTAATACTTGCGAAAAAAATATATTTTACAGAAAAACTCCACCAGGAATGATTATTTTTACTATCAAAACGACATTGTTAGAGAATCATTGAGAAAAAAACCACGATCTTGTCCTTCGAAGAGCATATCAATGTTTTCTGATAATTCAGAAACTATTTATTTTATAAAAACATATTCTCAACCATAATATTTTTATTTGTAATATTACCACAACTTTAAAGGTATAGGCTCCTTCATATTTCGTTTAGCCGCGGATATATGATCAAAATTGGAAATTTTAATTTTTCTAAAGTATCCTTAAAGTAATTTTTATGGGAAAAATTAGAATTGCCATTTGGTTTGTAGTGCTAAACAATTCTTTAGTGAAAAAACGTTGAAAAATACTTTGAGGGGATGTTGAAAATCAAATTCATCCTTTTTGTCTTTCAATAAACTAGCGATAATCTTGGGATTTGATTTTTAATAGTAAAAAAATCTTGTGGTAAACCTATTATATCCGTAGATACCAAATATTAGCCTAATCGGTAATGGTTTTGGATCTAAGCTGAAATACAGACTTACAAATAGTCAAACGGAATCGCGGGAACCATTAAACGGTTTTAAAGAGTCATGAAACGTCGATATGGATCAAAATATTGAGCTAAAACTTTTTGACATTCACAATACTTTTCTCTCCAAGGGGTCGATAAAAAGTAAAAAAAAAAATCCTATTCAATTAAAGAGAATAAATCCAAAATCATAGGCTATTAAAAATACACTAAGCAAATATGATTTTTTCTTTCAAACAAAGAATATAAAAATCAAGCTCATTTTCAAATAATTGAATAATATATTATTTCTACACTTGATTTTATAGCTCAGAAACTATCGCGTTTACCAATTGATTTCAAATAAAAGCGTTTTATTATTAATATCGTACTACATCCTTACAGTTATATGCTATCTCGTATCTCAAATAATTGCGCAGATATACTCAAAATAAAAAAAAACATCTTCCATAATAATGTATCTTCAAAGTAATCTTAATAAAAAAAACATTTTCACTTGATTTTAGATTTTAAAAACGTATAAATACAAAGCTAATCAAAATCGTAGGTACTAATTTTGAAAAAATATATATATTCTATTTCTGCCCCTTTGTAAACTATACTAAGTTTAGGGTTGGATGTCCAATTCAAAAAACTGCCAGAGGGAACCTTATGGAAACACTAGATTAAGTTTTAGCCCTATCGGTTAAGGTGTGGCCGAAGGAAGCGCAAGTATTTTTACAGTTTTTATAGAATTGGAGATTTTAGGCCAAAACAAATCAAATATTTCTCCAGTAGAAACATAGAGTTAAATATAATTTACATGCTAATATCAAGAGATCTTGAATATCTGACAAGGATGTCCTAGAGTTTTGTCAAAACTTTTTTCTTTATTTAAAAAGTCTTGATCAAACTCCAGGACACCTTGACATATATTCAAATACTCTTGATATAGTATGTGCAGGAAGCCAAACTCTATGTTGCTACTGGAGAAATATTTGATTTATTTTGGCCAAAAAATGTAAGGCTATAAAAACTATAAAATTACTCGCGTTCCCTTCTGCCGCACCTTAAATATTTTCGGCTCTTGTCCAAGATACAGACAACAGACAGACATACATAAATACAGCATTGTAGAAACCATTTTTAGGTATCAGCGTGTCATAAAACATCGACATTTATAAAAATCTCGAGTTAAATTGTCTTGACGATTGCAAAATTTCACTCTTCGAGCGGTCGAGAGGATGTAAACTGTCCCAAGATATATCCATATAAAGTAAGGTTTGAAAAATATTATCTCAAATTGTTTCAAATTTGTGGACAGTGACAACCTGACAGAGGTGGATAAAGACATATTGACATAAGGAAATATAGAATTTTGAAAGACACTCTATTTTTGCTTAGAGCACATAGAACTTAAATATGAATCATAGTTTTAGGGTAACAATTCTTCACGATTACAATAATTTATCTTAAGATGAGAAAGAAAAAAAAGTGCCAGATTGTGACCAGAAATGTCTTCTCCCACAAATTTAAAACCAATTACACATCATCAGAATCAAATCGTGGAAGTCTTTTTACTCCACGGAGATAATTATTCCGATAGCCATGGTCAAGTTTTTCCACAACACCTTAACAAAGGTATTTGTAGTCTGAGTGGAATAGCCGGCTTACACCGTGTTTATGGGGTAAACATTTGTCGAGGACTAGCGCCCTCTACGTTGCATGGAGGTCCATGAGAACAGGAGATACATACAGCAAATTACAAAATAAAATCAAAGTAAAATTTAATGACGCATGATAGATAATGTTCAGTTAGAATAGGGTAAAACGATAATTATATGTAGAGATTATAGAAAGTTTTAAAGCTAGGCATGTATTATAATAATTATTTTTAAAAATGTTTTATGAAACAACTATCTATTCATTAACTCTGAAAGAGTTAGGTTAAGTTTGGTTGACTATGAACCATAGTTGATTATATGTATAAATGGTTGAAGAATTGAAAGTTAGGCTTACAGTATTCTGTTACACATGGAATATTAGATTCGCTTCCATGAGCTGTAATGTAGGAACTTGACCATAAATCCAGACCCCCTTTCCTCAGTGGAGGATTTTGACCCCACAACCCTAGTGGATGAACTCGATTGTGGAATAAAGGGACCTCTTTCAAATTGGGGATTAAATCAAGTATAGTGTAGGAACTCACCGGTGATGGAGGTTCACACTATAATAAATCAATAACTGCGATATTAGCTTTTGGGGTTTGGGGCAACATCAGCACCCGTGTTCTCCCACGCTACATTTAACAGCTTAGTGGTGAACACGCTACATCTTCTCTGAGCCCACTCTATCAATTAGATACGATCAGTAGCTCAATTAGGTGGTCATCCTAAAGGACACACTTGATTGCTCTTTCCAAAGTAATTCTGTCGGATAAATTAAATAATTGTTTACACAGTTTAAAGGATAAACATTTATCATTCAATATTCCAAATATTACATTTCCTAGAATAGGATCTAAAACGTGTAAGAGGTACAGGCATAATTTCTAAAAGTAAGAACCTTATCTGACAGTTAGAAACGTTACTAGACCCTAGGTACTTTCACTTATTTATAGCTAGTTACTATAACAAGGTGTTATCTACAGCTATCAATTTTTATAGATTGTGTTATTTCATAGGAACTTATACTAATTATTTATTAAATGTCATTGTGGACCGCAAAAAGATTTTTGTGTTTTCTAGAAATGTTCTCCTAACCAAATCTATCTACATTAAAACTGTGTCGGTTTTATCATTGTGTTTACTACTCATATAGGCTATATTTATATTTACACTGTCATTTAGGGGATAGGACGTTAGATAGTTCTAGCTGTATTTTACATCAGGGGAAAAGGAAAAGCTTTTATAAAAAAAACACTTCAGTACACCAAGCCGTAGATAGAACACTAATCGGCGAGCCTTATTTGACGAAGCCAAATGACAGCGCTAGATTTAAAATCAAGGTACTGTAGGATAAATAATTTTATCTAATCAAAAGCATCAGTAAACTTCCTAGATTTAGTGCTAGGTTTTAAGATGATACATGATCCATCAGATTTAGGCCTTAATTGTTTATCATAATGTAATTATTTTTATGTCAACGCTCTCAATATAGTACCGGTAGGAGTGGTTTACCCGGTCTGACATACAGAACGGCTCTCCATTTAGGGCATAAAATTGAGGGTCAACCTATCCTGGACAGATGGCTGGAGAAGTCAAAAATTAATTATGTCACATGTGGTTCTTTAATCACGGCACACGCACACTTCCTCGACACACACGCACAATCTGGCTACAGGTAGAAATTTTCTAAAGGAGAGAACAATTAAACAGTTATTAACTAATGGTATTGAACAAGATATACATATAAATTTTGATCTGTTTGGCTTGATTGGGTTTTATGATATTATCCTTTAAACATTTCTAATAATGATAAACAACTTGTGGAAGTTAGCAAGTTTATGACTAAGACATTACTACTTTCTGAGCCAAAGGCTCATAATGTAAAGACTGCATCATAAGGACACAGGGAGAATTATAGGTAGGACTGATTTACTGAGTCAATAATATGGGCCTTGTCCTTCAGACTTCAGGACACGATATTTAACCAATTAACTGAAACTATTCCATCTTGAAGTCAACAAGACTTGAAATGAATTAACTGTCCATTCGACATGATATTAAATTAACAAAAATATGCTTCGACAGAAAATATAAAAATGTCTAGATCTACATTGTTTAGTTTGTTGAACAAACTAGACCCTAAGTCATAAGGACTTGACGACGTTTTTCATGATACTCAAGTACTCGAATTGAGATGTCCTGTCCAGGGTAGTGGTGGATGTGACGGTCAATACTCTATGGTTGACGTTTTCTTCGTTACGTGACGTTGTAGAAGTTCCTCTTTCGACGCTGGGATGTAGTAAACGAGTATGATGTGAACATTCCCAAATCTGATACGAACGGAACAAAGCAAAAAGGGTGATAAGCTCAGGAATATAGAAAAGGAGAAAGATGGATGAAGTTGGGGGGAAAGAGAAGTGAACCAGGGACCTACGCTTGCAGGGTGAGAGGAAAGCATGGTTCCTTGGATTGCTGCCAGTCTTTTCTGCCGCGGAGTGGGTCAGTGTGTCGATCTCGATATACACTTCTTTTGTTCGTTAGAAGTAGTTACGATAGTGCATGTGGCAGCTTTCATTGAATAGTTTCTTCTTTTCCCACACGTGGCAAATAAATCAAAGGACATCTTGAAATGCTGAGTAGATACTAAAGCATCTTTTATTTAAATATATCTGGTTTGATTATATTATTTAGGCTTAGTTATTATTTTTATGAGAATTTGAATGAATTAACTGTCCATTCGACATGATATTAAATTAACAAAAATATGCTTCGACAGAAAATATAAAAATGTCTAGATCTACATTGTTTAGTTTGTTGAACAAACTAGACCCTAAGTCATAAGGACTTGACGACGTTTTTCATGATACTCAAGTACTCGAATTGAGATGTCCTGTCCAGGGTAGTGGTGGATGTGACGGTCAATACTCTATGGTTGACGTTTTCTTCGTTACGTGACGTTGTAGAAGTTCCTCTTTCGACGCTGGGATGTAGTAAACGAGTATGATGTGAACATTCCCAAATCTGATACGAACGGAACAAAGCAAAAAGGGTGATAAGCTCAGGAATATAGAAAAGGAGAAAGATGGATGAAGTTGGGGGGAAAGAGAAGTGAACCAGGGACCTACGCTTGCAGGGTGAGAGGAAAGCATGGTTCCTTGGATTGCTGCCAGTCTTTTCTGCCGCGGAGTGGGTCAGTGTGTCGATCTCGATATACACTTCTTTTGTTCGTTAGAAGTAGTTACGATAGTGCATGTGGCAGCTTTCATTGAATAGTTTCTTCTTTTCCCACACGTGGCAAATAAATCAAAGGACATCTTGAAATGCTGAGTAGATACTAAAGCATCTTTTATTTAAATATATCTGGTTTGATTATATTATTTAGGCTTAGTTATTATTTTTATGAGAATTTGTGATATAGACGTCCTTTATTATATTTTCTTGTAGGCAGCATGGCAAGCGTATGTAGATTTATCCGACATCATCCAACGGCAAAGGGTATGCGTTAATGTATCCATTCATAAATATGATAATATCAATCCTCTTCCCTGACATGCGCTACAGTATTTATCAAAAGACAACATTTTTGAACAACCACGTGTTTCAATTTAAGGATATATGTAATTTTATTTGAATGCATATAGTCAGAGAAAATAAATTTTAAGGTAGATTACTTTTTAAATATGTTAATATTGTTTCTTTCTTTCGTAAATTATTAAAATATTGATATTTAATGGTAGCTGTCCAATCTGTCTGATTGACATGCTAAAATTAATTTTTTTTAGCTCTAAGATAGTATAATTTTCACACTGTAAGGGGGGAGTAGCCATGTATTATTTCTTAGAAGTACCTCCCACCCGGTAAGGGGGGATTTTTTTAATTTTGTCTACACAGTGTTGCAACATCACATTTCGTAGAGATTTTTAAAATAAAGAATATACTCTACATTCTCTTTCCACAAACATATTATGTAGCATTAAGTTTATCGTTACATATAACATTGGGAATGGAAAAACGATCTATAACCTAAGTTGTTAGATACCTATTGTTATACTCAGTCACATTCAAACAGCATAATATTTACTAGGCTTCCTTTGGTATTTAAGGTGCTGAATTAGGGATACAAGTCCTACTTGGAGGACTTGGATGCTCTATGATAGTCTAGGAGGGCAGAGCTATTTATGAGAAACTAGCACATACAACATAGCAAATGTGCGAGAGCAAGGAATATCTAGCAGCTTCTGAATTGCAACTGACACACACGATGTTTGTTAGTTTCTGAATAAGGATAAGAGTGGGGGTCTCTAAATCCAGATGCGTTGCACGCAGCGTGTGAATATCATTCCAAATCATAGCATGGTTATGGAGGAGTTACAGCTACCAGCTGTGTGTTTATTCATCTTCTGTCAGTAATATTTTATTCGCAGCCGTAGCCTAGATCAGTAGTCTATAGAGTAGGTTCGTTTGGTATTGACATTCAGTTGTTTCTATAATGGCTATCAAACCTGTTTTGTATCGTAATTGTGATAGTAATCAAATTGTATCATGTCATGTGATGAACTGGGGCAATAGCACCATTTAGTAAAAAACCCTGCAATCAACACACAATAAATTTAAATTATCAGTACAATCTATTTTTATCAATTAACTAAATACTTTAACCATGTTATTTATCCTAAACATGAAACGGTTTTCCTTCTTAAACATACTTACTCATGATGGCACGGTATAAGACGTCAATCTATAAATATAACGTATTTCCGAGGACGGAAAATTAAGGTTTAAATCACGACCATGTTCAAATGGTTTTGTTTAACCCCAATGATATATCAATGTATTTTTGAACCACTTTACAGATATGCCAGCATGGGTTCACTTCCTCTAAACCCCTTCCAGACTCAAACTTAGCTAGTAATAACTTTTGATTTAATTACAAATTTAGAAAATTAAAACTATCTTGTCGATTTGATTCCCGATGGAATACTTGCATAAAGGCGGTGATCTGGACCATAAACTACTGAAATGTATTTAAATGAGGTATGGTAAATAGATACCAGTGCCCATGATTGTGACAAGAAATTATATACCCAGAAGAGAAAGGTATTTGGAAAGGTAATAGTATTAACCTTTAAAATATTACATTTTCAGTGGAGAGAATACTTTGAAATGGTCCACTAAGAAGATACATTTTTGAAGCTGTTCTATTGTAGGAGGCTTTCAAACTAACCAAATCTCTTGACCTTTTTTACTCCTTTACTGTGTTCAATATTTGTAATCCCTTGCTAAGACCAACATAGTTTCTAAATAGTAACTTTTTCACACATCAAGGCGTTAGTGAATTAGGCACAACTTTTCACCAATATAATTAAGGCATTGCATCTCACTTCTTGTTCAGGGGATCCAATAAGTTGAAGCAATTTAACTTAGAAAATGAATCAGCATTAGTGAAGAGGGTAAATTGGAAGCCATTTTGGAAAAACATACTCAGTACATACATTCATCCTTCCTGTCATTATCAAACAAGATCAGACGAGACTAACGACTCAGAACACTCGAGCACTGTGTAGTTATTTGCCTCAAATCTTTACAACAGCAGAATGCCTATAGAACGTTTAAACAAGTCCACCTTTGAGTCAATTACCTAGAGATTCAATCTTAGTACATGTTTTCATGACAATATTTTGGCTACAAAGACATTGGACCTCTTAATGGGTTCTTAAATAGTTTCATTCCTCTTGACAAATCAACCTATAATCTAAAAAAATAAAAAATAACTATTGTTCGCCACTTTATGAAAGCCGTGCAACCTCTACACATATAATATTTTCCAAATTTTCTTGATTCCTAATTATCTGCTTATCCTTACCTTATCACCTCAAATTACATAAATTATCAATTGCGTGAAGTTGATGTTTTAACAAACCAAGACAAACCTCGACTGAAGGTCAGTGACAAAGCAAAAACAAAATATAATATCTTTTTCAAAGTGTTATTTTATCTTTAAAATAAGTCTTAACATAAATAAAACTACTATTTAAAATAACTGTTTTTATTATTTGATTATCTCCCTAAATATAATTATAAATTTTTTAATATTTTAAGCCTTCCTAAAACGAGTAAAATTACCAAACCTAACAAAATCTACCTTCAATAACTTTGAAGGCAATAAAAAAAATCAAAAATATTTATGGTGATGAAAATGTAAATATACTCAAAACTCCAAAGCTCCGATAGCTCTAGGCTCATTAATATTTTTAAGAGCAGCATTTGAATGACTAGAAACTTGAACCTATCTGCCAAGGACCGAGCTCTAAATACAATAATTTGATTCCTCTTTTGTTTTATATGTGGGTCATCAAAAAAATTAATCAAAAACATCATAAGCACACGTACTACCTAAAAGTGATGCAATGAAAATATAAATAATATACCTAAAATAATTTAAATTTCACTACTTCTACCGAGTGAGCGTAAAAGCGTACACTGTCACATTATTATAGTCAGTATAAAATTTCTGCTGAGCTAAGGGATTCATATTTCCGTCCCATCATGGTTGATAGATTTAACATGGTTGAAATTGAGGATACTCTTTAATAAATTATAGGTTAGGACGAATAACGGTGTGTTTGCTAGAAAGCTAAGCTTTTATGGCTTATGCTTATACACACAGTTATTTTCGAGCTTACAACATAAATAAACACAAATAATAAAAATTTATTAGACCTACTTATAATGGAATGGGATGTGAGTTGACTTCAAATGATAGCCTAAAAGTCTATTGAACCTAAAACGACCTCCCAAAGAAACTTAACAAGACCTTCTCTAGCCCTTCTCCAACATGCTTAACACCAGTGACAAAGAAAGATAGATATAGAGAGGCTACAATAAAATCAATTTAACGATATATCGAGGGAGAAAAATGAATAGTAACTTGGATAAGCCGTTGAAAGTAATCACAATGGAACTTTCTCGATTGGAACTTATTTTGTTAACTTGTTTTTCATCCATTAGAAGGAAGCTTAAGAAATGACGTTTGTCCATCATGGGACTGTCTAAAGTTTATAAAGAACAAAAAGTGTAGGTGAGGGATAGAGAAAAACATAGAGACATTACTTGGTTTGACAAGAAGTTGCACTGTGTTAACATCGGGAATAACATCCTAGTCCCAATTTGAAGACCTGATGATGGTGTAGTCACCTAAACATGCCACCCAGCCAAGATTATCAACACTATATAAGGAGTGGAATTAATACCAAACAGATGAGGATCGTCACTTTACTACAAACTATTAAGAAGTTTATTATTTTGTTACACTTATCTCGTATTAATAAATTTCTATTTATTTATATTATCCTTTGTTAGTAATAGATCTAGACAGAGTACAATTATAACCTGGATGACACACATCCGTTAATTTTCAATTAAATATACTAAATTATACTATTATCTTGATACTTAACACAGGTAAAATTATATAAACAATTTACTTGCATAACAAGTTTGTACTATTATGTCGTTTATACTTATTTTAATAATTTGGTGAATGACGTTACTTGTTATGACATAACTTTAGTTTTAATATGTTTCGTTTTGATATTTTTTACTGTAATTATCTTTTTCACATGTGTAAGCTACATCAATAATAACAATCTAGTCAAACTAATTAAACTTTATATTGGTCATTTTTATATTGTCACTGCTTAAAATATTTTAATTATTACAGAACACGTTTGTCCTTATTAACTTGTTTTCAAACAATTTACTAGTTTATATAATTAATTCAACTAATAAGTTTCTTATTGATGGAATACCTATTTATTTATTATTTTTAATAAGTCATACGTTTCATATTGCCTTTAAATATTTTATTTCAAATATATTAAAATGTATGGATTCTTTGTTAACGTTTTAAAGGTATTAATAACTCCAATCTAATGAAATTAACAATTTATTCACTAGTCAATTTGCTTATCAGCCAATCCTATAACATGCTATTATTAAAAAGATTGTAATCATTGCAGATTATTATTCTTTCCTCGTTTATCTGTTAATATAATAATTCCAGTTTATTATTATTTGAACAATCAATCTTACTGATTACTTTTTAGAAATGTTATTGTAGCTGTTTTAATTGACTTCATAACTCATGATAAATTAGGTATTTCCTTAAATAAATCATCTTGCACTTTATGTCTTATTTTTTATCTTGATTTAACTGACCAAAGAAGATATACCAATCAATTAAATGTTACATCTAAATGCGTTCCTTTTACTATAATTTCATAATTTGTCTTACTACAGCTATAATAAATATTACCAAGATCATTTCATTGATTGTTTATAGTCAATTTGAAATATTTATTTTTGATATGGTTAAATTTTTTCACTGGTCTCAAATCAACTTTTTTAAATTGAGATATATATATATATATATATAAAGAAAAGTCCTGGTTCACCCACTGACTCATCAACGCCCAGCTCAAACCCTTGGCCCTAGAAATCTGAAATTTTGCACAGAGGTTTCCTTTATAATGTTGACAAGGAATAAGGCTGGATTTTTTTTAAATTATCACGGATTAGGGAATAAAGAGGATTTATAATTTTGCTTTAAAGTTTCCTTATTTCCGTAATTATAATTATTAGAGACTTAAAATTTTACATGTAAGTAGGTAAATATAATTTTCTATATTAATAAAAGGAAGTGTTTGTTTGTTTGTGTGTGATGCCCAGCCAAATATATTGCACTCGGAGATCTGAAATTTTTAAAATGGGTGGATGGAAGGTATGCACCTCAAGGCCAGATTTTTAAATTTTTTATTAGCTTTTACATTAGTCTATTTTTAATATTTTTAAAGAAAATATGTTTTATCTGGCTTATAATTACGTTTAAGAGATACGGGTACCATTGGGGTAGGTGGAGGAGCTTATATAATTCTTATACCCCAGTGGGTTACAGGCAACATCATGCGGGATTGCTAGTAAAAATGAAACTGAACTAAAGGGCAACGTCTGGTACAAACTGTAGCCCTTAAAGTCCAAATGTTATAGGAAGGGCCCTTTAAAAAAATTAAAATATGTTTTTTCGGCCAAAATGGATGGCATACATTTTATTAGTGCTACATTATATATGATCAATTCATATAAAAAAAATAGCTCTAGATAACATGACTTTACATATTCATAGGTGAAAGTCAATCTCGTAGCATTTATTTATGTTAAGAATAGCACGTGTAAACGTTATTTGCATGGGGAGTGTATAAATTAATTTTGTTCTTTTTTATATAATATAAAATTAACGAAATGTGAACGTATTGAAATCTTAAATTATTTTTCAAAATAAATTATTTATTAGTGTGATTTGTGTGACAAAACTTGAAAAATAGGATGAATTAAACAAAATATCAAAATGTATAGATAATCCATACATGTGGTAAATGTTTTGTAGGTTAAAATATAGCTTCTTTATACACAATATTTTAAGTCTTTCCTGTTGGTTCTAGTAAAAAAAGATTTTATGAATTAACCCTAGAAAATGCAACTTAAAACTGTCCATGTGAAAAGCAAGGTATTATTAAATCAATTCCTGTGTACTTGATGGACTGACCCTGAGTTTTGCTAATGGTTAATGCAAAACCAACATTAACCGGGAACTGTAACCTCTTGAACTGAAAGGGGTAATCACTTAGTATGAGAGGTATTCGAGAGATGTAAATAAATTCTCCTTTGCCAATGTATGTGAGGATGACGGTTTCTATAATATTTCTCATGATGGCTTTCACTTCCAGCCGAGTGCCATTCCATATTTTAGGTGGAATCAAATATCGAAGACACATAATGGGATTATCATTTATAAGTATAATTTGTGTAGGGGCATTCCTGTGGGATTTAATGAATTCAAAAGTTCAACAGACTTGTTAACATAGCCAAAGCTATCATTTATGTATAAGCCAATTACCGAGTAGTAGGTGGCTGCGTTGTCTGATAGCTCGTGATATTAATTAATCGAACACAATTTTATCCGATGATTTCCGAACGTCCATCATATACTCTGCCTTAAACTATGAGTGAAGTGTGAAGGATGACCACGTGTACGGGTTGAGTCCTGAATAGCTCAGTGGTAAGACCATTGGCATACCAAGCTGAAGGTCCCGGGTTCGATTCCCGTGTCCAGGTGTCATTTTTCAATTGTCAGAATATGATATATGTTGACTTACCTTGAATAAATAATTGAACATTTTATCGAACTTGCAATTGTTTCTATTTTTTTTATACTAGTTTCCTTATAGTTTCCGTCCACTCTCTTTTAGGCTATTGTGGCCTCTAGCTACTAGAAGTGGAGGTGGTAACTGGCATAACATGTTTTATTTGATTATTAAATCTAGTCGCACTTTAATTATGACTCTATGGCATTGTTACAGATCTATTACCTTTTTTAAATATATTTATCTAATGTCCTTTTGACATGTTCTCTTTTCTTATTAAAGTTAGTCGCACTTTAATTATGCTGCCATGGCATTTTTACAGGTCTATAACCTATTATAAATATATTTATCTATTGTACTTTTTACTGCTCGTCTATGCTCATTTATGTGAATCAGTTATTTCAAAAACTGGACTTACCCCCACAAATGCATTTTGAGATATTTAACAAAATATGTTTTTATGTTGTTCAAAATGGAATGAAAGTTATTCAGACTTTTCCCAGTTTTTAATTAGATGGTGGTGCGTTTTGACCCTTCAGTATTCCTTCCTTAGAAACTTTGTTTCTTGGATACAGGCCCATAAATTAAGTGGAGAAGTCCACGTTTTGTAATAAGCCAAACTTTGCTCTGAATGTTAAATTTGATTCATGTATTATGGCTTGATTAAACTTAATTTATCCAGGAAACGCTAGAGTGACATTCTACTGAGCCATATTATAGGCCCTTTAAAATTATTGTGGATGAAAAATACATTTGAGACATGAAAATGAGATTTTGGTTTATCCATTAATTTTCATCATCACTAATTATTGCCTCTGCTTCTACGGTTGACCAGTTTAACCGTTCTTTTTAAAAGTCCTTGTTTTCCACTTAAATGTAACCAAGAAGCTGCTTTATGTAAAAAGGTTTATTTGCATCTAATTGAATTTTTCCATTGGAATAAGCTTTCATATTATCTGGCAGAGATGTTGGTGGTGGGATTTCTATCTTTAAGGTGTGATTAATAAGTCTATCTATGTAGTCCTTGGCAACCACATGACATAAATAATGATTTGCTGAATTACTCAATTATATACATGTTTTTTCCTTAGGGTTGAAAAGTACTCATTTTCTACACTTTTCAAATTAATGTCCAATTCCTACTAAGCCTATAGCGTGCTTGTGGTAGAATTGGCTGTAAATAAGGGAATATATCAGGTGATGATATATTCATAAAACAAAGTCATGACAGCGCATTCTGCATACACTTTTTTTTTTATGTATTTGTAATGTTGNAAGGATCAAAAGGATTCTACAAGAGTAGCCCGGTTGGATAGTAAAACATCATGCAGATACTCTAAAAAAACTTGAAGAGATTTAAGTAAACTTTGTTAAATATATGTATTTATAAACATCATGATTGATTTTTCCTTGTTGCCTTTTTTCTAGTAGAACACAATAACTTTTATGCCTAGTTACCGGGATATATTATCATTCGATTATTCAATTAAATTTGGTTATTTCAGTCATATTCACATATATTTAGTTAAGCTTAGTCCCTGAATGTCTAATATTATATATTCCTTATGATTATTACAATTTTAAAGAAACGGCTTTGGCAAAAGAAAACTTTGTTTTAATGTGGTTACTCAATCTAGTCATTTCTACTCTCGGCTTTCTGTTATACTAGGTAGTTTAGGCTCAGTTTACTTACACTCAACTACATGGCTGAGATCCAATTTACTGTTCTGAGAAAGGTAAACAAGCCATTGCTGACTCTATTCCCATACACCCATTCGTCACCTCTATTGCACGCGTTGTATTTACAAAGCTCCCTTAACACAATCATTGTCAACTCTGTCAGTACCTTTCCGTCGAATAGATTTTGTGAGGATTCATTAGTGGTTGTTACATTCCACCTGTCACAAATATTTCCTTAACCCTCTGACGAAGTTAATACTCGCTCCGGAGCTACTGTAGTTCCACAACATAATTATATTTGAACTTACTTGCCTTAGCTAACAGCATTTTTTTTATTAGATTGTGTTTAAACTTTTACTTATTAGAAAGTTAAAAGAGATTTGATTGTATGTGTGATTTTATGACCTAAATTTATTTTGAAACTAATTGACAGTCATAATAAAAATATATAACACAAAATTCCCTACAAGTTCCCTTCAAGCTTGTATTTTCATAATATTGCGGGCCAATAATTTAATGTTTAATAATCGAGGTTTTTTCAAATAAAATAAAAAGTACAAAAAAAACGCAGCAACTTTATAAAGCCTACAAGCTAACTACTACTAAGACAAGATAATTCAAAAACATTATATCCTGTTAACTTTGTTGGGTTGGTGTTTGGAAAAAAGTAATTGAGACATTTCAATAAAAGATGTTCTCACCGTGCACTCTTTGGACAGTCTGATTGTATGAGCATGTGTTATAAAACTGACTTTATTCTATGATCAATTCTACACAGAGGCCTTACTTCGTTTATTCATAGCTGTAAAAGCGACAGCCTCAATTACACTTTGAGCTAAGTATTGGCCATTCTGTTACTACAAACCGAACCCATTAGCATACACAATATATACCTAGTTAAAAAGCCATACTTGAAGAAAAAGAGCTATGGAATGTATAATGAGTTGAAATAATGAATTTTTTTAAAAATAGAAACATGGGGAAAAAATTGTTAAACCACGTATACATGACTTTATAATGAGATAATAGGGAAAATATAAATCAATTAATCATTATAGAAGAAGAAAAATTTGGTGATGGAAAGTTTTACAGAGCGTAGAACGCTAGGAATAATAAAGGGTAGAGATTAGGGAGAGAGATCACACACGAGAAAAACAGAAGAAAGAGTAAAGAGAATGAGGTTTAGTCTAGTGTTACATGTTACCGTGCACATTGTGAAACTAATTTTAGAGAAAGGCTAACCTTATTCTCCTGAGTAGAGGGAGAAGGATTATTAAATTAAATCAGCTATAATGTAGGTGAATGGTATTCGAACCACGGTTTCAATTTTAAAAGCCTAACACGACGGTGATATATTAACTTGGAATGTTGAGAAGTTGTAATAAGGGTGAATAGAACCGAGATAGTGGTCTGAAGAAGGTGGGGTATTTAAGAAATATAAAATTAAAAGTGTGAGTAAATGATGAACTAAGGAGGGAGTGATGTATTACTGAGAATAACCAAGTGAAAGAAAAATTCAATGTTAAGTTTCTAGTGCTCAGGAAACGTTGTCTTTGCAAAAATAGTTTGGGTTCCGGAATGCATGCCATGATATTACCAGAAAAAAAGTAGTTTTAGCTGAACATTAAATAACAGTTTCAGGGAATATAGCTTAAAAATAGCATATTAGTAATAAGATAAAACCAAAAAAGATTCAATCTAAAATGGTTTCTAAACGTATGTGATTGGATGATAGCGTTCCATAGACCACTAAAGATCAAATGCCTAGCATATCTGAGCGGGCCTTCGAGATGCTTGCGGGAAACTCTCAGATCAATAACATAATATCTTATCATCAAATAATATATATATAAAGTATAACTTGCTTATGTAGCCGTTTTTCGCAATGAGAATCTATAATTAGCTTTTTTATTTTAAATATAATGTAAATGAACCACAAGTAATAATAACCGAGCTTAAACTATGTTCATATAACAATCCTATTAGTTTAGATTGTGATAAAAAATGGGAAAGTAAGATGACTAATACTCAATGTCATAATATACTTATAAAATGAACATATTCTAAAAGCTGACTTTCTTTTGAAGATTGTAGTTATAAATTCTCTATTAATACATAATATTTTGAGGTATTGCCTATTGTTGCTAATTAAAATGGAAGAATTTCAAAGAATAGATAATTAGTTGTTAGTTGTTAAAGAGATATAATTAAATCCATTAAAAGTATTTTATAATTTTTAAACTGCATTTATAACTTTTAGCTATTTTACCCAATTTAGCCTTATTAAAGATTTTAACCTTTTTTTAGATATCTATACAGTTATTTTTAACCTTCATTGTTATTCCTAAAAACGTTTAGATTGTTCCACATTTGTTCTTGTGCAAACGGGACATGAACTTGTGAGACTTAGTTTACTTGTGAGAGGCCAGATTTACGGGAGCACCCCCACTTTTAAAAAAATCTTGTTTTTACTGTTGCAGTCGCTTATTCCTCGTTTGTTCCAGATTGGTCTGCAAAAATTATCATCTCTTCCATTTTTATAAGCTTACAAATACTATGTTTACAATAGGTGGGCCAATTTCACGGTAGTCTCCCCCCCCCAAAATTTTTTTTTGTTAAAATTCATGTTTTTATGATTGCAATCGTTTGTTACTCTTTCGTTCCGGATTGTTTAAAAAAATAGTTTGTTCCGTTTTAATAAACCAACAAATGTTATATTTACATTGGAGGGGTGCAAACTCACGTTAGCCAACCACCCCACCACTTTTTAAAATTGAAATATTTATGGTTGCGATCTTTTTTTTTCTCCTTTGTTCCAGATTGTTCCACAAACCATAACAATAATTTATTTCTATCATTTTTAGGTCGGAAATTATGATTCCTTTGTATAGCTAATACACTTTCTTAAGATAGAAATGTTTTGCATGGGCAGTTTTTTATCTAATTAATTTTGATCAACAATATATTTCATAGAAAATATTTTTTTATTTATAAGAGAGATGGCATATTATATCCCGAGACTTGAATAATCTAATTTCAGATCCAAACACTTACACTAATCAAACCTTCAGATAATCGTGTTAAATACAATATTAATCAGAAAACATTCTCAACCTAGTTATATTTAATAAGGCTAATATTAATATTTAATAAGTAGGGCAAGGATATTGATGACATGTCATCTTTTCACCGAGTGGTCTGTTGCAAAGTTCCAGTATATATAAACTATGTTTAAGACATCCCATTTACAAATATACACTTTTTATTTAGCTTTATTTTTTGCATTTTTTAAATTTTGAGAGCATTTTAATGGATTTTGGATAACTATTCGGTCATTTTTTGAAGAATTTTGTCATTTTAGGTCATATTGTCATGTTTTTATATTATTTTATGAATTTATTATGTCTCCAAGCCTTAAGTAGAAGTTTATATAAAAAAAAATTCAAATACTAAAATAAAACTTTTCAACATCATATTATTTTGCTAATAACTGGCTGAAGGTTAGTTGGCTATACAAAGACAAGCCTACACTAGTTTTTGCTAGAGGCAAATTATTTGAGAATGGAATGTTTGGAATGTTACCTTGAGTCACAAGCACTTCTCTGGCACATACATCTGCTAGGGTGGAAGGGGAAGGAGAAAGCGTGGTTTTTCCGTGAACAGTTCACAGAGTGCAGCTGGTGTAGTTCTTCGGCGTGTAGTACATTGTAGTGTTTCGACACCACTTTGAAAATGCCTAAAATTAATCCTAGTGTCTAAGTTAATTTAAGACAAATAGTAGCCAAGCTTGGTGTTAGTGTGTATTCTACTGATAGAAGTTTTGCGAAACCTAAGTATCGGCTAAAAGACGGTTTACTGTGGCACAGCATATTGGTCACGAGAAGCATGTGTGTGCTCTTGAGCTTGCATCAAAGAAAGCAGCATTCAAACGCTTGCTACCTTCAGTTGCTTCAACATCCACCAAGTCCTCGCAGTTTAGTAAAGAACTGCGTTACGTGTTAGTGTCAGCAAACATTCCACTGTATAAACTCTATAATCCAAAATTTCATGCATTTTTGGAAAAATACACGAACCAATAAATAATAGATAAGTCGACTTTATGTAAGAATTATTTACTTCCGTGCTACAAAGAAAATTTAAATAAAATAAGTTGTGGTACTCGCGGAAAGAAGCTATGGGCTTCTATTGATGAGAGCACTGATGCTGTGGGGTGCTATGTAGACATTGTTGGGATTGGAACATTAGAATTAAATATACCAGGTTAAATATTTTTACTATCCACCGAAGTATTAGAAAAGGTCAGTTACTCGATAACATCCAAAATGTTTGGCAGTGATATGTTTCTTTTGCGGCCTGAGGGCATAAAACATGAGAATGTGCTTTTAATTCTAAGTGATGCAGCACCATATATGTTACGAGCAGCTGATTCATTGAAAGTATTTTACCCTGAAATGGTACATGTCATGTGCCTAGCACATGATCCACATATAGTTTGTGAACAAGTGCGAGCAAATTATCCCAACATAGACATGCTTGTGGCAACAGTTATAAAGATTTCCTTAAAAGAACCCTCACGAGTTGTACATTTCAAAGCAGAATCACCGGACATCGCGTTACCACCACAGACTATCATCGCACGCATGGGCACATGGTTAAATTCATTCTTATATTGTTGTGAACATTTCCAGGTAGTGAGACAAATAGTAGAGAGTTTTGATTGTGAAGAAAATGCTTTAATACAAATTGCTCAAGATATGTTCTCTGAACCAAACATGGAGGCCAGTTTGGCATTTATTAGATTGAACTTTGCATTATTGTCGACAACGATCACATCACTGGAAAAAAGGGGTGAGGGAATTGAAGATTCCATTTCACTAGTCAAACAGGTGGAGACTGGTGTTAACAACGCTCGTGGAAATATTGCTACAGCTATAGCATGTAAACTGAAAAAAATTGCTGGATAAGAATACATGGTATAAAATTTTGTCTCAAGTCTCACATATACTCTGTGGTAATAAATATTACATGGATGGGATTGAGGGTGATTTAACAGCCAATGATCTTCCCCACTTCAAGTACGCTCCGATCACATCAGTTGATGTAGAACGCAACTTTTGGAGGTATAAAAGCTTGCTGGCAGATAACCGTGGATCCTTCACTTTCGACAACCTGAGAATGACATTTGTAGTTTAGTGCAACTCAGACTAAGGTGAATTAAACGATTTCATTTTATTTTGTGCCGATTATCTGAAGAATAATTTTTAGACATTCATTATAACATCATTTTTTTCATTTTATGATGCATTTTCTTAAGATTTAGGTCATTTAATAAAGTCATTTTCTAACAGTTTAAATTGCATTTTTTTTTACGTCATCAACATCCAGCCCTATTAATAAGGTTTAATATTCTATGACAATATTATTGATCAGCCCACAAAATATTCTTACATATAACACCACAAAAGTTAACAAACTTTCCAATAGTATAGATCAAAATAAATAATATTTGATTACAAATAAGACCTGAAGATGTTGTCACATCACTGAAACATTTTGTCTTCATAGAAGACTTAAGCTTATATAAAATAAGGAGAAGAGAACAAAAGATAGTAATTAAGAATATATACGCTTATCATCTATTACTCCTTACCAAATAAATATTAGCATTACTAAACATAGTTATATTTAGATTATAAATACAAAATATCTTTCATGATTAATCAGTGAATAATTTTAATTTGAAAATCTTAAAATAAGTTTATTCAGAATATTTAAAATAAATAATGTTCAAATTATTTTTAATTTGAAGATTAATAAACTAATAAGCAGGGATGAAATTTTGATGACAAGACTTTCTTTGTTTATACATTCCAGACAATGCTCATTTGTACATTAATTCTGTTCATAGTTCCTTGTTTGTGTACACTTTTTTTAGTGATAATTTTTAATACATGTTTGTAGTTTTGGGTTTTAGGTAATATTTTCTTTGTTTGCATCCTTTATGAGTAACTATTAAGCATTTTTGAATAATAATTTAACCACGTCAAACGTTATTTTGGCACTGTTACCCACATTGATTGGGTTTACATGGTAACATAAAGCGAGTCTCCCCTTTTCCAGAATCTTCATTACTGTTTATAGCAAATTTTAACTTTATTAATGATTAATTATTATATTCCAGACATGTAACGTAAATAACAGATTAACTATAAAAGATTTTTACTTTATGTTTAAGAAGATGAGTTTAAAAAAACTTCTGTAATTTAAGGGTCCCATTCCTAATTTAAAATATTTTATATTATTTCCGGGTGGACAAGAAAAACACATATTGATAAAATCTTATCCATTGGACATATTTTAGCTATAAAAGTGAATTTATTTGTTTCTTTAAAGTCATTATAACTGTGTATAAATTTGTGGGACCATAGTTCGATTCCATACTTTATTTAATGTTACTATAGCGGCTACAATATAACTTTTAGTAAAAAGATATAATAATTAATACTTTGATTGAGGAAAGCTGTGGTTTATTAATTTTTAAATTAATTATTATCATTTTCTAATAAATTTAATGTATAATGTTAAATATGAGTATTTTTGGTCAAATCGGTTTTTTACCAAATCAATTCTAGAAATCCAAACAATAAAATTTGCCATGTCGTAGGCAAATATTAATATAATATCAGAGTGAGGAGGTTTAAATAATAAGTGAAAAGTAAGGATAAATATTGTATATTTTGGTTAACGAACTTAAAATCACTTCAAATGATATTTATGCTTATTTAAGGTTTGAAATGTAAATATATTTAAGTAAAAACAGATAATAGTTCTGAACTTTTTATAAGAATATCTGCCTATAGCCAAATAAACCTGGAATTTCACAACCTATTGCGATGCATTTATTTCTATTCATCAGGATGTCTGCTAAGGGAGGATCTCGCACACATACAGTCAGGGTTTGATTTTCCTTTAAAGATACGGCCGAATTTATTTATCGTTGGAAACACTTAACCAATTTTGCTGCGGTTTTTACTTTTGTAATGAACCAATATCCAGACAGAACTTAGCATTATTTGTGTATAATCAGTTGTTTCGGTGTGAGTCCCGGTGGGAAAAAGGCCAGCCAATTGCTTGTATACATTAATGGAACAACATAATTACTGTGGGGTGGTTTTTATTAATCTATGGAGTATTTATACAAACATTTTTTGTATAGTAATTACAATTGGGTGTTTTGGTGTGAGTCCTGGTGAAGTGCCAGCCGGATGTTTGTATATATCTATGGGACCACTTAACCGATTGAAATGTAGTTTTGTTTGCAGAATAATTATCCAAGCAAGTTTTAGCATGATTTAATCATGTTTTGTGTTGTGAGTCTCGGTGAAAGACCAGCCGGATATTGGTCAACAACTGATTCCGTAGTTAATTCTACTCTTTAGGATATCAACCAGGGAAATTGTAGTATGATAGATTTAGGTTTTGGGGTTTGAGTCCCTGTTAAAGTTTAGGATGGATGTTGTGTTTATTATATCTAAGATATTTATAACCACATAAGAGATTGCAGTGTAATTTTTTTTTCCAACTAGGATTACGCAGTTTTTATATCCAGGCAGGTTTTTTTACATTAGTTTGATCAGGTGTTTTGCTGTGAGTCCCTGGAAATACTGACAGGCCTAGCTATAATGGATTTTGTGGATCAGCCGGAAGGTGAAATTCCGTTCTTACGTGAAGGGGATAATGTAATCCAGAATGAAATATATAACAATATCTATAAGTAACATAATATTAGCTATTAAAACCATATTTACTACTAATTATTGAGGGATAGTGATGAAAAAGATACAATGAAAGGTTATGTAACCACATTTGCTTGGAGGGAGGTTGGGAAACAATTTAGGAAAAATTGTCCCAATATTCCCGGCCAGAACTAGAACCCTGTTTTATCTATCACTGAAAATGGACTAAGGGAGACAATTTTTTGTCCACATGAATAACGAAGCAGTATAATATAAATTATTTACCGTATTTCCTAGAATATTTATTTTACTTTGTAATTTTTTTAATATAAGATATTAAATATTTTATTTTGTGAGTGTTTCGAGCAGATATCACACAGGCCTATAATCTATTATTAACGTGGAGATTTCTGTTTTAAGTTTAATCAATAATGTTTTTACCACACTAAGATTAACAAAAACAATCAGACCCGCCCCTGTGGCGTAGTTATATAACGCGCTAGTTTAATGTTTAGCTCGAATGACAATGATGTGGAGATCGAGTTTCTAATCTAGCTCGGGTGAACTCAGGAAGTTTTTCCTAAATGGTTCTACACTCTCCCTCCCCGCAAATGCGGGTTCACTTCCTCTAACTTCAAACTTTCCAATTCC
Organism: Timema douglasi; assembly: GCA_901482245.1. Classification (NCBI taxonomy): domain Eukaryota; kingdom Metazoa; phylum Arthropoda; class Insecta; order Phasmatodea; family Timematidae; genus Timema; species Timema douglasi. Next base: position 23,960 of record CABEEJ010008208.1, read on the forward strand.
TTACCCATTAGAATATTAGTACTTAGGCGTATTAACAGAACGGATAGTAAGACACGGTGCTAAAAATAAAAAATAAAACTACACTCAAAAGTTGCTTTAAACACTCTTTCCTTGTCCTATTGATTTAAGAATGACTGTATAAAGATTATCTGAGAAACAATTATATTTTCCTGTCACTCAAACATATTAATAAATAGTTTGTTCTGTGCGTGCTAGCTGGCCGTGAAGGTACTCGTATAGCGTATAGTAGTTAAATGGCGCTTGTCTAAAAGGAGGGTTGGAACACTTTATTCACTTCATCAAGTCATGCACTAGCAAAATACAGACAGTTTCTAATGCAGTTAACATTCATACATCTTCTAAACATTTATGTTTTGCAGTAAGCCAACAGTTATTACTCCTTCCAAGTTAATTTCAAGAACAAATAAATTATGTATGTCTTAGGCTACACTACTACTTATATGTTAAAATTTCATACTCTTCAAATTATTATTGATTACCTTATTATTATTATTATTATTATTATTATAAATGCTTTCTAAACCAAGAATCCTACAAAAGCACGATCTACAAATTTATTTAACGTAAAGATATTGCAACGTTTTAGATCAATCGATAGCATGTTTTTATACTGATTCAGAGACATTAGGTTCGATCCCTGACACCTTGGAACTTTTATTTTTAGTGAAACATTAGTTTATTCTTCTAAACTGAAGAGCTAATGGACGGGGATGTTGTGTTTCTTTAAGTTTTAAGATAGTACCAAAGTTGTGTGCTTATTTTATCACTTGGTTAAGAAAATGCAAGTCAGATACCACCAATAAATTTATAAAATGAAACCTTAAGTCGCTACGCTGCTCTCTAAGTGAGATTGACTATGTTTTATTGAATAAAACAAGAAAACCTAATGTGCACTCATTTATATTAAATATTAATTTAGCCTTAACTAGGAACCCAAATAATTAGAAAACAAACTTTCAGAAATATATCTATGACTTAATAATTTGTGTTGTTTGGATGGTTTTCATACTTTGCTTATCTTTAATGTATGCATTATTAAGTATCAAGTGTGCACTTGGTGCAGGTTATTTGGATTTCGTGCCGAGGCTCATTATCTTCTCGTTCATGTGGTTCTGCTCCATCGAAAGAGTTCGGCAGGCGGCATTCATGAGTAAAAGTACCGAGTGAGAGTAATATATAAATATTGCGAAAAGTATTATTTGCATATATATAAAATAATTTTTCTATTATAAAATATTAGATTTTAAATATTCATTTTTTTCAGTGATTTTCCAACATTTTTAAAATTCCGTTTATGAGACAATTTGTTTTAAAAAAAATTGATAATATATGCATACTATTATATTCAAATATTTTATCATACTAATATTATAAAG
>CABEEJ010008209.1:0-25355 GCA_901482245.1 Timema douglasi
GGGGGGGAGGAGTGGAACTAGTGTCATCACAGCAGTAGCTATACTCTGGCTCCACAGAGTGATCACTACTGACATTACCACAAGATATACATTAGTTAGAAGATATTTACCTATAATTAGGCGGCACCTGTCTAATAAATGTTGCTTAGAAAGGAGTTCAAGCTGATAGCATTCACCGAACAGTCATGGCAAGATAATCAATGTATCGATAACTATAGCAATTTTAATATAAATGCATTATTAAAACTGAACTAAATCCAACATTGTGGGTTTTCAAACCGTCTATTGTCTATCTATTTATTTGAGATATTTATCGTGCACTTTCTCAACCGACTGATTATATCAGCACACAAGAATTTCTTTGAGCGAGGGCGAAAGGGCGTATCGATTTTGTCAGGAGCGATATTTTCACATACATTACAGCGTTCTTGTTCATGCCCCGATGGACGCACGACTGATGGCTTTACTTCCCCTCCAAAACAAGTTGCTACAGATTATTAATTAGTTGTTAGGGTAATTTTAATTTCCTTAAACACGGATATACATGTAAAAAAAAAAATATATATATATACATACACAACACCAACCCCGGAGGGCTCTCGAAAGAAAAGCACGACAGAGGAAATAATGATAATAGTAATGGAGCTATCTCCGCCGCCTGTTAGTAGTTACAAGAGGTTACTCCTACCTCGAGTCCTGGGTTCGTGTCCCAGTCTAGTTTATATCGGGCTCTATTCCCGAGGACTCGCTCAGTTACTTATAATACAGTATTATATAGCTTTTAAATAGCCCGGGTTCGATCCCCGGCTACTCAGCCCGCTCTGTTAGCCGGCCTGTGTAGGCCTACATATCATCCTAGCCTCGCCGTGGTCCGGATCGGCGGTTCTTGCCGGTTTGGCCCCCGTGCTCTGATTAGCTCTGGACAGACAAGGGTTCGATCCCCGACCTTCCAGGTACTAGCCCGGGCACCCAGCTCTGTGGTTTTTGGCAACCTTTGGGTCGGGTGACCCCAGCTCTCAATTAACCACTCCGGGTTCGTTACCCGGACAGTTCCAATAGTACGCTTTCAACAGCGATATATTGCAGTCAGTTGCGGCCGAGCGGGTTCCATCCCGGCGGTCCGCGTGACACCTTCCACCGTCCATCTCCCGGCGAGTTAAAGTCTCGCCCTTCAATTAGACCGGGGTAACCTCGTAGTGTTAGGCCCTTAACTGGAGTTAGTCTCCATAGTTTGTATATTCCTAGCAATTTAAGCATAATTATTAAGTTTCTTTGTACCCTGCCGATAAGGCATGGTTTAACCATCTTGAATATGTTCTTTTTTTTCAGTATCCTTTATGTTACGCCGGCGCTGCGTCGCCTATGGCTTAAATATTTTCTTGCTTCTTGCATTTTTTTTATGATGTATTGATATTTGGCTCAATAAACGTCTAAAATATTGAAAAAAAATTACGCCCTGGCGAGCGGATATCCTTCTTTCTTTAGGTTAAAGGCGGGAAAATAGTAAACCCCGCGCCATCACACATAAAGGGTCGACAGTGACTCTTTTTTTTTTTCCTTTTAATAAGTTATTTATTCAACTACTTACCATCTAGTTACAGACATAGAAGAGAAGGTGGGAGGGAGAAACTATTGAACAATTACAATCAACATTTGTAGAAACAGACGGAAACCGGAGTAAGCCCCGGTCGAGTCCACTCTACACCAGGAAGGCACAACTCCTGGCTCTTTGTTGAAATTGTTTTCTAATACAACTCACTCCCGACCCCTAAATAGTTGAGTGAAACAAGACAGAGAAGGCTACAAATAGAATTGATCGATAGATAGCTCGAGCTTCCGCCAAGCATAAAAATACCATTTACCGCTTCCTGTTGGAGAATGTTACTAACTAGTAGAGCGTGGTTGTCCGACCACGACGGCTCAGATGTTTAAATAAACACGGTTTCTTTTCTTACGGTCGTTAAAATTACCTTTGGATACATATTGGATAAGCAAAATAGTTCAAGGACGTTTTAGAGACCCCACAAGTATTATTAATAATATTATACTATTTGTATTTATCCTAAATACCTGGGCTAAAAGCTTGTCTTAGCCACTAATCTTTAAATTAGGTCAGGAGGGATTGTTAAAAGAATAACCTTGCTGTATATTTATGGCCCCTTAGCATAATTTTAAAGGAATGAGCCTGTATTATATTGTACCAATTACCGACAGAAAGTTGTCTAGTTTTAACATTACGGTGGGCCATCTCGTAGCATAATGAATGGGCTCTAACAATATAATTACACTTTACTATAACTCATTATTAATATACTTTGGCAGACTTAATCTGCAATATCAAATTATTTATATATATTTCCTGGCCCATAAAATGGTCAGAATTGGTTTGATTCAAAGTTATCAGCAGTTTCAAATTTATTGTTGGTTGAGAATTCAATCTAATCATTTACAAGCAGTTCTTTTCTTACTACACATGTCAGGTGATTATTTCGGTTCCACAACCGATACAATGGCCGCTCTCCCAGACTTAATGAAGGAGAGCAAAGTTGTTCGGTGAAGTGCGTGTCTAGCCAGTGCTTTCCACATGTAATGTTCACTGTGTCGAGTAATAGCATGTCTGCCTGAGCTAGGGGTCTCAGGTTCAAACTCTGGCATGGTTGAAAAATGTGGGTTTCCCTCTTATAGTGACGAACTAACCATCAGTTCCTGTGTGCTAACGTCTGTTCAAGTGCACGTTTAACCTCAAACAGAAAAATAGTCTCGCGTAACAATTTATCAGTAACTAACACAAGTATCAAAAGGTAGCAACCAATAAAACAACAAATAACATATCTTTGAATTATATTTTTTGCATAACTTTATACAATTTATATTTTAAATATTTACTTTATGAAAAATAAAGCTTCAGCGCTCTAGAACATCACGATACAGCTGTGTCCATCAAGAAACCAAGCTTCAAACTAATTTCATTTTGAGAAAATTAAACGTGTATTTTGTGCTCTCGGGTTCGATTTCCGGCATGGTCGAAAAATGTATCATTGGTGAAATGTGGGTTTACCCTTTCACAGCGATAAATTAACGGCCGGGGACCGGTTGTTGTGCACATCCTAGTCTTTGTTATATTATGAGGCATATGAAACTACAAGCGTAGCAAGAGCAATAATAGGTGTGAAAAGAAAAAAGGAAATTAAAAAATGATGTGTACAGCCCAAACAAGTGGTGATATGCGATTACAATTTAAAAACAAAATGTTGGGTTCAATGGACACAGCGTACCAAAACAAATTGAGAAAAGTGACACTAGATGCCCTGCATTCATTTTGTATCAATGGCACAAACACTTTCTAAGTCCCACATGAGACTATTTACTAAAACACTCAGTTCCAAAGAACTACCGTAACAATCTTTCAAGTGTCCACCTCATTAAAACAAACATGAAATATCCAAACCAGTTTTTCTTTATGTTTTTACCTTCGAGTCGGAACATTCTGTGTCTACGGCTTGTGTGTATCAAGGCAGCGGTTTCCAACCTTTTACAGGGTTTCACCCCAATTTCAGTTTGAGACCATCGCAACACCCTCGATAACCTACCGTCCATATCCTAGTTTTTAAATCATTACTCTCAGTGAATCTTACTACTCGTCCGAGATATCCGCACTTTTAAGGTAGGTAGAATTTAGAGAAAATGTATCTTTATTTGCCTGGAGTGAGAAAGGTGAAACCGTTTAGGAAAAATTTCTGTTTCCATTTTAATCTCGACAAATCAAATCAGGGCGATTTTTAAGCCAACTTGCTTGATTTAATTATAATAGATTGCTTACATAAGAGTTGTACAAATCCGACTACGATATCTCAAAAGAGTGTCAATGAGTAAAGCAGGTACTTTGGAAGTTATGACAGCGGCCCTCATTTAAATATTAGACCGCAATCGCGGCAAGCAACCGTCAAGTTGAGTAACCAAAATAGACCTAAGCAATTTTTGTTACTATTTTAACCGCTTGCATTTCTATTTGAATTTTGCAGGTTCCTTTAATCATTATGATCACTTTAAAAAGTAACCCCCCCCCAACCCCCCACTAGGTTGGAAACTCGCCGATTTAAGGAAACTGGGTTAAGACAAGTTCATATTTTAAATACGAAGCAAAACCCAATCAAATATATAAAATATTATCAACACGAGAGGATGGATATTTTGTAGTTTTATGCTCAAATGAATATTACAATGTATTTATTAATAAAACTTTATGACCCATAGTAGTTTATTAAATTATTAATTGCACCATGGTTTATAATATTTCATTCTAATTTGATAAATTAAATTATTACCACAATAGCTAAGAATGGCAATAATTGGAACACGAATTTAAATTTTATCGGGGAAGTTTCATAGTTTGTCAACACTAGAATTTTTCAAAGTAGAGTCCAAGGTCAAGTCGGAGTTTCTAAACATTGCACACACCGAGTAGAGAGAACACAATTAAAATAATAATCTTATTTTTGGCGCAACATTTGTGGATTTTCTATAAATAGCCAATATTTTTTGTGGAATGTCCTCTGGGAACCGTAATCTAAACAAATACATAACACAAAGATACAAATTAAAAACTATTTATAAATAACTTTCAGTAAATTCAACACACAAAGTCATCATTTGCCTGCCAAAGAATGTAAATATAAAACAAGAAAGAATCTTTAAGCAAATAAATCCTACGCCGACTTGTTTAAGAGTATAGCTTTTTAAAAGCCTTGAGTCAAAGTTGAACCAACCATAGCAATATTGAGTCATAGAATGACTAAAAAAGAGGAAGTAAAAGGTGTCGAGCCGTGCAAGATGCCAAGAAACAATTCAAAATAGATCTGTAAACAAATCATCTTCAAACCCTCTGTGGGCAGAGCGGTCAAGCAGCTCTTATCTGTCGAGAAATCGGTCAGGTAGCTCCTATTACTCGCTGAAGCAGGTGAGTAAGCTTTATCACTCCCCAGAGCCATCAACTAGCTATTACTCGCCGAGGCAGTTGAGTAAGCTCCATCACTCCCCAGAGCCGTCAAGTAGCTATTACTCGCCCGGGCAGTTGAGTAAGCTCCATTACTCCCCAGAGCCGTCAAGCAGCTATTACTCGCCGGGGCAGTTGAGTAAGCTCCATCACTCCCCAGAGCCGTCAAGCAGCTATTACTCACCGGGGCAGTTGAGTAAAGCTCCATCACTCCCCAGAGCCGTCAAGTAGCTATTACTCGTCAAAGCAGTCGCACGGGTTATATCACTCACCAGAGCGTTCAAGTTGTTCCACCGATGGTGAGGCCTCACTGGGCCGCAGCGCCATCTTGTACTCACAGTGGTGACCAAGATTGTCGAGCATTTCGTTGTCGCTGTGAGCCTTGGCGAGATGACGGGCCAACTTAGTCCTGGTGGTGTACCCCTTCCCGCAGACAGCGCAGTTGTGCGGGAACTGCCGGGTGTGCAGGATAACGTGCTTGCGTAGCGTGCTCGACACAGTGAACGACAACGAGCAATAAGGGCACTTGTGAGGGCGCTCCCCTGTGTGCGCTCGTCGTCTATGGACGGCAAGTACCGACGTGTGTTTGAAGCACTTCCCACATGTGGTACACTTATAAGGAAGGGGGTTCTCGTGCCAGAGGCGGTGTACCCGGTAGGTGCTGTTGGAGGAGAACTTCTTACCGCAGTAGTCACAAACGTAACGGATCTCCTTAGTGTGAGTGGCCACGTGCTCCGCGAGGACCACCTCGGAGTGCCTGCCTTGACCGCAGATCTCGCAGTAGAATGCGTACTCTCCCGTGTGCACAGCCATGTGGAACTTGAGCCCCGTGGGGGTTTTGAATGTTTTATCACACTGTGTACAGTCCAAAGACATCTTTCTGTACCTCTCGTGCCGACGCTCGTGGGCACACAGCTTCTTCAGGTCCCCATAGTACCTGCCGCAGTACTTGCAGTGGGGGTCTCGATGCATCACCTGTTTGTGCCGTTCTAGACGCTCATTCGTCGCAAAGCGCTCGCCACAATCAACGCACCCGTGGGACAGCTTCTCGGGATGGGTCGCCTCGTGAATCTTACACAACTGCTTACTGGGAAACACTAGAAGGCAGAACGAACAGTTGTAGTTGTCGGGGTCCGTCGGACACGTGTTGCAATTGGTCTGCCCTACGTCGCCCTCGTGACCCTGCAGGTGTCTCCTCAGGTTGAAGTATGTCGATACGACCTTACCACACAGGTGGCACTTGTAGATCTTACCCTCTGTGAGCTCAAACGTGGCATCAGCATGGACGGTCTCCTTGTGAATCTTGAGCTTCACCTCGGTTTCAAACGCCTCTCCGCAGTCATCACATTTCTGCACGAGCCGCTCGGGGTGAGTCTTCTCGTGAAACCAGCGAGCCTTCCTGCTGGTCAGTGACGTGTCGCAGAACGAGCACTTGTGTCTCCCGGAGTGGGCGGTGCCCGTGTGTTCCTTCAAGTGGAGTCTGTCATAGAATAAACCGTCACACACGTCACACGGGACACTCTTGTTCTCAGGTGAATGTTTGACTGAATGACGGGTCAAGTTACCCTGGGTGGTGAAAATCTTGCTGCAGACACGGCATACGAAACTTCTCTTCCTGAGCGCGATGTGGCTCCTTAGATGCCTCCGGATCTGATTCCTCGAGCGCGACCTCAGCCCGCACGCCGAACACAGGTACACTCTTCTCTTTGCGGTGGCCAGGTTCGGAGTGCGTCGCTCTGCGGCGGTGGAGAGAGACGGAAGACCGGTTCCACGTGTCTCCACCTCAAAATCCGGGGCAGGGCCATCGCCATCAACCTGAAATGGTAAAGATGACTCATTGGGACAGTGCCAGAAAAGTCCATCAAACATATTGTCAACTAGTTCTGACTTCATCTCCTGGCTAGCATTAATAACGGGTGATTGTGTCATACCTGTGATTGGTTCGTTAACATCTGTGAGGTGGTCCTTCTCTATGGCCTCCTCCATCTCAGGTAGTGACCCAGAGTTTTCAGACACCAGGGAGGGCAGGCTGTTCTCCTCTGGTTTGTCGGACGATGCGCTCATGTCCATGTCCATGTCATTACTGATATATTCGTTCAAATCCACTCCAAGAGCTTCACTTACTATCTTGTCTGCCTCTTTATTCACATCGACTTCCAATTCCATCTTCGGCTTTTCCAACTTGGCGGTGCCGTTCTCTAGTTTGTCGTTGGAAACATCTGGATCACCTTGGTGGATCAGCTCGGAGCCCTCGGCCACGTCGTCCAAACTGTCGAAACTGTCTGCGATATTTTTCACTTCTTCCAGGCTGACAAATCTTTTCTCGGTAACAGTTTGATCATCTGAGCTATCCTCCTCCTTCTCGTCTTCAACGCGTTCTTCGGCGCTTTCTAGAGAGTCATCGACCGTCTTCGGTTCGAGCCCGCCCAAACTTTCTCCGGCATCCAAGTTTTCTTCCTCTTTCTCGCCGTTCAAGTGTTCCGAGATGCTCTCTACAACTTTGTCCACGTCGTCTTGACTATCCATCACCGAGTGTTCGGCGCCGGCCTGCTCCGTAGTCTCACCGCCGGCCTGTTTCGGCTCCTGGTCTTCAAGCACGGAGGCGCCGGAGTGCATCATCTCCAGCATCTGCTCCACCCGGTCGTAATCCTCATGAAGCTTCAAACGTTTCGGTGTCGACGCCTCCTCCTGCTCCATGTTTTCCTTCTCCTCGACCGGCGAGGATGACGTGGTCTCCTCCATAGGAGGGTCCTCGGCCGGCTCGTCGCTCTTGTGAACCTTGAAGTGTTTCAGAAGGTCCAGCTTCACCCTGAAGGTCAAGCCGCAGATCCCACACTTGTATATCTTGTGGTTCTTCATGTGTTTCTGCAGGTACTGCTTGCTCTTGAACCTCTTGGAACAGATGCTGCACTCGTAGAAGGTCGGTTGCGCGTGGGACAACAGGTGTTTGTCGAACTGGTCTTTGTCCGTGTCGCGGTAGCTGCAGATGTCACACTCAAACGCCTTCCTTTTCTGGGCCGGGGGTGCCTCCGGGACTTTGTTGGCGGGTGTGGAGGCGTCGTCGTCAAACTCGACATCGCTGCAGTGGTGGACAGTTGTGATGTGTTGTTGGGCGTCGCTCCGCTTCTCAAACTGCTGCGAGCACTCGGAACACTTGTAGTAGGTCTTCTTGGGGTGTGTCTTGAGGTGCTGCACGAATGAGAGCATGTGGAGGGTCTTGTATCTACACGAGGTGCAGCGGTACATCGTCGCGTCCGGGTCGGACACGTCCACGTCCAGGGTCATGGGGGTATTCTGCCTGTTGGAGGCTCCCAGAGTGCTCTTGGCAACTTTATCCCTCGAGTTTGTGTTGGCGGTGTCGGTGACCATCGACATGACTCTCTCTATTTTGATGTCGGACTGACTGGAGGACCCCGTGAGGTCCACAAGGCTCTCAGGTGGTGATGCAGGTATGTGTGTCACCTGAAACACAAGCATACCAACTGTAAAGATAAAAACACTAAAAAGACTAAGAGGAGGGATAAAATGGATATTAGGCAGAGTGGATGTTAATAGAGCTATGTGGTAGGGTGACCTGGCGGTCTAGGGGTAAGGTGTCAGACTTCTGTGCTGGGGGTCGGGGTTCAATCCTCGGTCCCGGCACAGATTTAAACGATTACCAAACCCTTCCTTCACCTCTGACAAGACATCTTGTGAATGTGGGGAATGCCAGGCCTCCACCGTGGTTCGGATCCAGGATCCCACGTTAAACTGTAGGTCCTCCATTTCATCTCACAATCACCCTACCATTACACGTTAGCGTGAGTGCGTATAACCCGAACAGGTAGCAAGACGCGGTGCTAATAATAATAATAATAATAACTGAATGTCTCTGCTTGTGTGATGTAGTTTACGAACTGGGTATTGTACAACTTGCTATTGGAACAGCAAGGCCAGTAAACAAATGAACATGAGTTTCAGACAAGGGAAACAAGGAAAGCATATGTTTGTAGGCCTCTGTTTTCCAAAATGATCGGTGTTTAGCTTGTTTCTCAGGGAGGAGGTCAGCACAAAGTGAACAGCCACAAGACAGATGGACACGGATTTAGAGGAGCTGTTAAAAAAGTGCCTATATCTGCACATTCAAACCTATATTTACAAATTTTTAAAAAAGTCCTTAGTAGTAATGAAATGAATTGTACACAATTTTTCAGTTTATGTCAGAGTATATTTAAAAAATAGTGATTACCAATTATTATTATTACGATGACTTGATTATTTGGTCATTTAAAAACCATTTATTTTAGGTTTTAAAACATTACTCCTCTTTATCCAAGTCATTTTTTCATTTAAAACAACTTTTTTTACGTTATAGCTTTAATACTAATTGTTTTTTTAAATTCACATAGGCCTAATTTAGTTTTAAAATGATACAGGGCCGTTTCACACCAAATAACCTGATTTTAAAATTCAGCCATGCTCCCAAGTCTCAGATTTTTCTCAAAAATGATGCATATTGTGATATATATAGTATGAAATAACAAATTTTTTCTCCTCCCGATTAATTTATTTTTAGGGGGTAGCTACCCTCCACCCCCTGAACTATCGACAGAAGAAGTTTTTTCCCCTTATTCACTTCTCGGACCGATGTAAAAGTTTTTATTGTAGCTTTGGACATAGTTAACTCTTCCCCCATTGGGTAGAAAATAAACATTTTAACATATTATTTACTAGAGCGTGTTAATGTCGAACCAGTTTGGGAGAAGAACGCTCTGGTAGCCCAGTTGACTAACTTCTTTGTCGATAACAGGAACACAACACAATTATGTAGAAATATAGAGTAGCCATTACAATCAAATAACCTTTCGACTACCATACATTTTTTTTGTCCATAAGACAAGTAAACAGTAAAGTCCGTTCACCGTAGGAATTGTTTTCTGAAAGGCCTTTTTTCCTACCAAAAATATATTATATAGCAGGATATTGGTAGGAAATAAGATCTTTAAGAGAGTAGTTCCTACCGTGAATGGAGTATACTTTCTTGTGTGATGTGATGATGATGATAATAATAATAATAATAATAATAATATTAAGGAGAGGAAGGTGTAACAAATCCCATCATAACCTAATAATCGAACCCAGTTTGTTCAGGACGAATGTTGAGACAGGCTCTATCCAAATAGTCAGGGGATCCTTGCCAAGGATATAGCATAACATCTTATATAATTAGTTCCTTAAATGATACACGTTTCCTCACTTTTATACTATATTATCAAAAATAACTTATCAAGTTCACTATATTAAACAATGTTTTAAGCCATGCGAGGAAAATGTGTTTTTTGAGTTCATTTTAAAAATATATGTATAAATTAGTTACAGAGGTCAGACCGCTTGCAGAGGCCAGACCGCTTACAGAGGCCAGGCCGCTTACAGAGGCCAGACCGCTTACAGAGGCCAGACCGCTTACAGAGGTCAGACCGCTTACAGAGGCCAGACCGCTTAGAGGCCAGACCGCTTACAGAGAGGCCAGGCCGCTTACAGAGGCCAGACCGCTTACAGAGGCCAGACCACTTACAGAGAGGCCAGACCGCTTACAGAGAGGCCAGGCCGCTTACAGAGGCCAGGCCACTTACAGAGGCCAGACCGCGTACAGAGGCCAGACCGCATACAGAGGCCAGACCGCTTACAGAGGCCAGACCGCTTACAGAGGCCAGACCGCTTACAGAGGCCAGACTGCTTACAGAGGCCAGACTGCTTACAGAGGCCAGACTGCTTACAGAGGCCAAACAGCCTCGTCGACTATTTACACACCGAGTGCTTTCACCACATCATTGCACAAAATTAAAATAAACAAGGGCTCAGAGACCTATTGTTTTATTGTATAGTTAATAAAACTTTTTTTAAATTTGATAACCATAAAAAAACACCCTTTTTATTTTCAAATTATAGCAAGGTTAGCTCATTCAAAAAGTAAAATTAAAATTAATAGTAGAAAAAATAAAACACGTGTAAGTTGTGGTTCGCGAGTTACCTACCAGAGTACAAAAAGACTAGAATGTACTTTAGATGTCGAGGAGAACTTTTCTGTGGCACTCGCTAACATTTTACATTATTTTGAAAGAGAAAAAGAATTAGCTTTATTTGGTACCAAAACACGCCCAATTGGTTGAAAAAATAAGCAAACCAGAAGGATATTTCTAAACTGATGCAGAAAGGGTGATAACCTAAATCACGCAAAAATCAAAATTTTCAAAAATTTATCCTGAGCCCAATTTTGGGCCAAAAGATCTTAAAATAAATAAATATTATTTTATGTTATTTCATAGGTATCTAAATGTACAAAAATTGTAAAAATCTGAGACTTGAGAGAGAGCAAGCACAGGGCACCAGTTGGGTCGCTGTTGTTACCTTTGAGAACTTGTTGAGCTGGTCGAGCAACTGCAGGCTGTGCAACGTGTTGTCGGAGGGCGGGGTCACCTCTTCCTCCCCCTCGTCTAGCAACTGGTACTTCATCTTGAGGTAGCCAGTCAGAGCCTTCTTCACGATGGCCAGGTCAAACTCCAGCTTGTCCAAGTGGTTCAGGAGCGCCGAACATCGGCGACACAGACCATCCTCCTTAGTGACCACCACCATGAACCCGTCACCCATCAGCTGACCGATCTTGGCAGGGAAACTCGTGTTGGAGTACGGAGTGTTGCCCACTACCAGGGACACCCCTTCTCCCTCCACGGGCTCATCGCAGATGAAACAAGGGACGGGTTTCTTGCGAGGGGCGGGCTTCTCGTAGGCCCGCCTGCTCTTCGCGTCTCCCGTTGTCTTCATGACCGACACCAGAGGGGCGGCAGTGGAATGACTTCTGGAGGGGGAGACAACTTTTGAGATTGTCTGGGTCAGGGAAGACCTAGAAAAAAAGAGAGAAAGACAATTAAAAAAATCACATAGCTCATAAAGCGGAAAACAGAAAAGAAAAGTAAGATAAAGACCCAATAAGTGAATGCGGCATTGAGTGAATATTTGAGGAATACAATATTATTTTAACTAATGTAAAGTGGGTAACCTGGCGGTCTAGAGGTAAGGTGTCAGACTTCTGTGCTGGCGGCCGGGGTTCAATCCTCGGTCCCGGCACAGATTTATCTGATTACCAAACCATTCCTTCACCTCTGACAAGACATCTTGTGAATGTGGGGAGTGCCAGGCCTCCACCGTGGTTCGGATTCCACGTTAAACTGTAGGTCCTCCATTTCATCTCACAATCACCCTACCATCACACATTAGCGTAAGTGCGTACAACCCGAACGGGTAGTAAGACGCGATGCTAATAATAATAATAATAATAATAATAATAATAATAATAATAATAATATTATTTTAACTAATCTAAATCCAAAGTTGTGTTTAAAAAAAAAAATTCAAGCATTTCAGAGATTTAACAAATTTCCTTAACTTTCCCTGTTCTCCTGGTATGACCCTTCTATTGAGATAGAAGTCCAATCAGACAAATCTAGAGTTTGTGCTACAGATACAAAATGGTAAAGAGGGCTGAGCGCGTAGGAGTTACTGTTTTGTTTCGGGAGGCCCGAGAAGGAACAGGAATACCAACATGTTCAAGGGAAAATTTACAAGAAAGATTGCTATTTAAATAAATGTCTAACCTGATACTAATAAAGCTGTCCTGTAGGCTACCAAAATGTGTTTATTGCGATTAAAATGGGCTATATCCTAGAATGCTCGAGGATTCTAGAGTTATATACTTGATGAATTCACTTCCTATCAAAGACTACATTATACATTTTGAATGGCGAGCCTTAACATCCTCGGGACTACAGTGCTACCTATCAATGATCTTAGAAACTAAGACCTAATGAAGATATAGAGCCAACGGTGTTTAATATCGTTACTATTTTATTGTTTGCTTCAACTGTTTTCCCGTTGTTTTATGAAAATTAATACATCCCAATAAACAATTCGCTAGGTGGACCTACTTTCGGTGACCATAAATGGTAGGCCTGGGCGTAACTTTAGCTTTTCAAAATAACCAAATTCTTAATATTACCAAAACAGTGTTTGCTTTAACAACCCACATGATTTAAAATGGCGGGTAACGTGAAGTTTGAGCTCTAGCAGACAAAATGAGAATAAAATGGTTGCCAAACATCGCACCAAGGGTGTGTGAGGGGTCCATCGGTACCCTTGGTTACAATTAGGATGGATCTAAACTTGATAGCAAGGGTAAGCCTACATATCAAGGCGACAGTAGGCTATATAAGTAGAGAATTTGGATATAGCCATTGTTTTTTGTGATTAAAAAAAATATTACGCTCAAGTCCAGGAGGCTTTATACTGATCCAAGCCTCAAGTACTCTGTTTTAACCTTCACCCTTTATGCCGAGATCACGATCAACTTAATGTTAATTTAACATAATGTTCACTCAAAGTTAACTTAACTTAAGGAACAGATGTGGGATCACGATTAAAGTAACTTAACATAACTCGAGCCAAACATCTACATTCTCGAGTATGATCTGTGATTTTTACTATTTGTAAAGTGATGACCTGTGAATGTTTACAGTTTTCAATCAATATAATAAATATCTATTATTAAACTTTGATAAATTTAGCTTTCCTATTTTAGTTGAAATACTTTGTTTCAATGTCTGATCACTAGAACTTAAGATAAAGATGGACCGTGGTCTTAAAACCAACAAATTAATTATTAAATAGCCCTGTTGGCGTCACTCGTAGAATGATTGGCTGGCTAGATCACGTGATACCCTTCAAGTAACGTTCACTTAAAGTAAAAGACCTAACAGGACATTTCTTACGTTAAGTTAACTGGATTGTGATCGCTTCCATTTAAACACACGACGAGATCCTTTACATTAAGTTGACTGTGATCCCAGCATTACCCTTCTAGTGGCTACGCCCCTGTTTCTTTCAAGAAGCAGCAATAAAGAAAATATGGCAGTCAGGTATTGAAAGTGTAAGCGTTGTACTCACAATATTGGACCAAAACAAACCTATGTTAAAACGCAAACGCTTTAAGCTAGAATGATAATATAAGTCTTAAGCTGAAAAGCTGCCAGCAATAATTCCAGGTTATAGATGGAAGATTACAACCAAATTTAAGTTAATATATAACAAGCGAGATTGTTACCAAAAATTTAGCAATGTTCATTTACTTTTGGTTGAATTTTAAAATAAAATTAACCAAAAATCTACCAAGCATATTTGGAATACTGCCGCTTTAAAAGCAACAACCTACGAACTAGGCCCTATCATTCAATAATATTATTTATGAGCTAATAGATTTAGGTATAATGAAACTGATTCTGGCTCATTACCTGTTAAAATATCAATCAATAAATAATAAAATAAAACTTTAGAAGCGAAAAATATCAAATAAATTAGTAAATACTTTTCAAACGATCACGAAATTTACTTTCAAGATGGCGAAGGTACAAGGTTCAATTCAAACTTGTTATCAGCGTAAATTAAATAGATGAAGGTGCTTTCTAGTATAAAATACACACTGTCCAACAATACTATTGGTGTGGAGATTTAATAGATAGATCTACAGTTCATCCTCAGCGTTAATGTCCGTATTCATAGAAAAAAAGCGTTATACCGCCATTACCTTGGGCTGAGTTTGCATTAATATATAATGCATAAATAGTGTATAGTATACATAGTGCGTGAAAGGTTTAAGCACATTATTTCGAATGGTGAGATGGCATTCTAAAACAATACCGGTACTTAGGGAATAGTGGTCATGGGCTGGTTCGAACTAAATCTAACAAAACTTTTTTTAGCATCTACACACATCTGCCTTACAATTTTATAAGTTATAAAAGTTGTGTTTCCAACTAAAATTTTGGTAAGATCAGTAAGTGGGCCTCTTTACGTTAACCAAATCCCTTCTAAAATGATTGATGATAATCATAATCAGAACTAACTTTATGAAAACAAAAACTACCTACATAATAAGATTTTCTTATCTTATTTGTGTATTTAAAAGACTACATAAAGTATATCTATCGTCAATAACAATTTACAGTATTAAATTATGGATTTGTGTATCCATGAATAATATTTGATCTATTTGTGAAAATTAGTCTAAAACTTTTTAAATAATTTATAGAGCACTTGACTAAATCATGGTTGAAATTGGAAAGGTTAGCCAACACTTATTTGAGTGCTGTATAGCTAAGACACTAATTAAAAAATAGTTATTAAAGACAAGCTTTCATTGCCACAAGCAGCGTCTTTAAGTTCAGAGAGCAAACTGCTGTTCTTATTCCAAGGACCATCAATCTTGTAGGCCAACCAGGAACAACAATTTACTCTCTCAACCTGAAGAAGCTGCCTGTGGTAGCTAAAGCTTTAATTATGAATGTGCTTTTGTAAAGACAGCAATTTCTATTTAGTCAACCAATCATTTGTATATATATTACATTTTCCCATAGGTGCTAGTAACAATATAGTGTGAACAAAGAACTCACCTTAGCCATGTTATATCCCAGAAATACGTTTTATATGTTGAGTAAACAAAACATGCCCATCTCTGGTAGAGAGTTTTTTGGGCTTGAATGAGCTGAGTCAGTATTTTTTCTCTCTTCCGTATTCCGTACAGTGTAGCACTAGGGGGAATGATGCCCTTGGGACGTTCCAGTAGTGTTACCTATTCCTGATGCATAAGTAAAAATAGTTAATCTTCCGATCGAGAAGAGGTTAAATGCAGTAAGGTATATGAAGAAAATATGGAGTAGATACAGACTTATATTTACAGCTGGTGCTAGAAGAGGAACCAGCCCTAGTGGGTGCGACCTTCTATGGCAATAATATTAATTATGGTCAGACATATAAATTACAATCTGATGCGTTAATATTTAAAGCAGTATTATTTGCTAACCTGTAGGCATTGAAATATATCTTATCGTTACGTCCTCAGCCAGTAGTGGTATTATATGACTCCTATAGTGATTAGGAGTATTAAATGGCTTGTCAGGGCCTCCATCACACCCATTGATAATTAAAATACTTGACGAGAG
Source organism: Timema douglasi (assembly GCA_901482245.1). NCBI lineage: Eukaryota > Metazoa > Arthropoda > Insecta > Phasmatodea > Timematidae > Timema > Timema douglasi. Next base: position 16,021 of record CABEEJ010008209.1, read on the forward strand.
CGCTTCTCTCCGAGCCAAGGGATACGAATCAGGGTACCAATAGATTCTTAGTCACATGGGTATTATGTGTATTGAGAGGAGAGTAGATAGTTTGGCATCTAGTGTAAATTTACTTTCCGTTGCACAGGAAATCCCGCAACCGTAAAGCGATTTTATATCAAGGGTAGAACTCAGAATTCAGGTTAAATGGGGCAAATGGTGGGAGACAACATGCCATCAGAAACCAAAATGGTTCCACGGGGTCTGTGGCACTAAATTAACTACACTATGGTTTTTGGGAGTTAAGGGCACCCATAAGTTTAGTTGTACTCTAATACACATTCGGCTCGGGCGTGCCTACACAAAAGACCGACTTTATTTGATGCGCAAGCTAACGTATTCACATTGTTTGGTTTGCCACGTTCCTGAAACCTTATAACATATATTTATGACGTGCCCTGTACATCAGTCGGTACGGGTAAATCGCATTCTTAATTATATCACAGATTTTTCTTTAGTCAATGTATTACGCTCAGACAACGTTACTTTGTATAGGCGGCTGTTTAATTTACTTCTAAATATAAACATGTCGGTGTAAGAACGAAAAAATGTATTCTCAGTTATCTCGTAAATGAGGTTCGTCTTGAGTTGGGCTAGACTAAGTGGGTCAGAACTGGATTGTACGCATGGAAAAATAAATAAAGTAGCATAGGGAGTGAAGAGAATACACGTGTTATTGGCTGATTGAAGAAAGTATCTTCAGTGCCATTGAAGGGGGAAAAAATAAAACAATACAAAATCTATCAGAGTGAAACCACGCATTTTTAAAGATTTTGTTGGATAGTTTGAACTGGCTTGATGAAAAGTATTTCCTTGTTGCCATGTTATACTATCTGCCATTTGAAAATGATTGTAAATCAATCGAATTCTGTGTTTAACATAGGAAAAATAACTGAGTAAAGGAGAATTCAAACGTACGCTACAATTTGAAAGCAGTACAGTGAGTCCGCACCTCTTAGTGGTGTAGCTGTTCACACATTCGCGGAAAGTTGGAAATCTCTGTTTACCCATGATGCATATAAACAACAAACATAAAGAGGTAAATACAATAAAACATTGGATTGCGAGTGTTTTGTAAGACGATCAAAAATTTTCAATAAATTTTAACTTGATAAACGAGCGATGTCTTGCAATACGAGTAGTGCTACGTGTAAGCTTTGTTCACCGAGCGTCACGTGATCACAACTGAGCAGACGTTTCTGTTAGCTCTATCTCTTTTGTTCTTTCTCGCACTTCGGGAATGTTGGTAATCGACTCCCATGCTTGGTCTCAGTTGGCGTACCTCACTCGTAGCGTATAGTCAACATTCACGCAAGAGTATACAGTACTGTTAACTATAGTATGGTGATCGCGTGTGTGTGCATAATAAAGCATTTTTATTTTGTGTCCAAGTGTAGTGAATGTTCTTTTAGTAACTGTACTGCAACAATGGCCAGCATGAAGAAAAAGGTTTAAAGGGTAAGTCGTAAGAAGAAGGAGATGAATACGGTGGAAGTTAAGAAGGAAATCATCAAGAAGTACGAACGAGGTATGCGAGTGTTCGACATCGCCAGATTTTATAACAAGTCTACATTGACGATTTGCACAGTATTAAAGGAGAAAGAAGAAAGAAGGGGGCTAGATGCAGTAAAGGAGTCACGAGAGTATCAAAGCAACGGCCAAATGTTCTCAATTATGTAGAAAAGTTGCTTCTAGTGCGGTTAAATGAGAAGCAACTAGCAGGTGATATTGTGACCGAGAAATTTATCTGCGAGAAGTCAAAGACCTTGTAAGCTGACCTTGTAATTAGACTGCCAGGTACATCGACAGAAAATGAAGAAGGCTTCAAGGCAAGTAGGGGATGGTTTGATAACTTTAAGAGAAGAAGTTGCATCCATAGTGTTTTGAGGCACAGAGAGGCTGCAAGTTCGGACGCTAAAGCAGCTGAGGCGTTTGCTGCAGGGTTCCAGAAGTTCATGTTTTCCGAGTGTTATCTGCCACAGCAAGTTTTTAACTGCAATGAAACGAGGCTATTTTGGAAAAAGATGACAAAGAGGACCTACATTACAGCAGAAAAGAATGCAATGCCCATTCACAAGCCCATGAAAGACCGTCTAAACCTCTTGTTGTGTGCTAATGCAAGTGGCGATTTCAAAGTCAAGCCCCTTCTCGTGTATCATTCCGAGAATCCACGAGCCTTTAAGAAATGCTAGGTGCAGAAGAGCCAGTTAAACGTTGTGTGGAGGTCCAACAGAAAGTCTTAGGTACTCGTATCTTGTTCATTGAGTGGCTCTATTCAGTCCTGAAGTGAAGAAATACCTTTTAGAAAAGAGTTTGCCCCTCAAAGTCTTGCTGGTTATGAATAATGCTCCTGCTCATCCTCCAGGCTTTGAGGACGACTTACTGGAGAAATTCAAGTTCAGTAAGGTCAAGTTCCTTCCTCCTAACACCACTCCATTACTCCAGCCCATGGATCAGCAGGTCATATCGAACTTTAAAAAACTTTACACCAAAGCACTATTTCAGCGATGCTTCGAGGTGATTGAAGGAACAAACCTTACCTTCCGAGAGTTTTGTAAAGAAACTATTTCCATATCGTAAACTGCCTCAAGATCATCGATAAAGCCTGGGATGGGGTCACCAAAAGAACCCTTGGAGAAAACTGTGGTCTAATTGCATCGAGGTGTTTGTCGCAAGTTGTCGATGAAATTGTGTCCTTGGGGAAGACCATGGGACTGGAGGTGAATAAGGACGACATCCAAGAGCTAGTAGAGGAACATGTCAAGGAGCTGACCACCAACGAATGGATGGATCTGCGTTGCGAGCAACTGCAAGTAGTCATGGTGATCTTATTTGAGGAGGAGGAGGAGAAAAAGATGAGATTAAGAAGATGTGTAAAAATGAGAAACAGTGCAAAATTTTGTAGAAAAGTACGAATAAGGCTGTAGCAGTATGAGCGATGAATTTGTTTAGCGACAATGATATGTCACATTTCCACGAAATTCTCAAATGGAGGCAAAAGCAAGTGTTACTGGATTGATTCCTTGTTAAAGTCGCACAAAAAGAAAAAGATTCCAGTGATTCCGTTAGTGACAGTGAAATTCGTTCTAAACAATAACCCACCTCCTCCTCTCCTCACTATCTTCTACCTCACACCAGCTACGAATAAATCAAATTAGTTAATTTGATTACAGTACAGTTAAATTTAAATAACCAAAATAAAAAAGTATTTTGTACTAATCATTTTTAGATTAAATATTTTTGGGCTGTGAAACAAATCATTTGCGTTTCCATTAATTCTTATGGGGGAAATCCACTTTGATATACGAGTGCTTTATATTTAGAACACGTTTACGAAACGAATTATGCTCGAAAAACAAGGTTTTACTTTATTACAATCAGTGCAAGTTACTGTATTTAAAATAAAATTAGATGTTTTACTTACTGTCTGGGTTTGATTTTGTCATCGATAAACCTCATAGCTTCTAATAAACTGTCGTTTTTCATCATCACTTTTGAGATACACCAACTTGAGAAAGTGCTGTGTTTATAAATAATCCATGTTTGAAAGTTTGCGCATGTGCTGATCCGATCTTCTTGGCCGGTTTTCTCTAGAAGCGCCTGGAAAAGTTGAAATCATATCTACTCGAACAGTGCGGGCTACGCTGGCCACGCAGACTTGTTGTGATTGGATTTGAGCTGTCACTGTTTGATTGGTTGATTCCAGTTAATATTGGTTGAACACAGTTGCCAGGTTAAACCTGGTTGAAGCTGATTAAAACTAGTTGATTCCAGTTAATACTACGAGTAGTTGAACTGGTTGACAATATGGCTGATTGATTCCAGTTAATACTAGTTAGTGCTGATTAAAACCGAACATTGCTGGTTACTTCAAGTTCAAACTAGTTTATTCCCGTTGAATCCACTTTAATCCAATTTAACACAGTTCAAACAGGCTGAACACTGTAACGTTATTATCCACCCTACCATGTATTTCTCTATATTTTTGTGAATAGTTTCCAAATTATTTTCGTTTGAAATTAAGCACTTCAAAGTTCGGCCGCTGTATTGCTGGCCTGACAAATAATACTATTTATATACATTCAATAAAGTAAAAGGACAGAAGGAACAACGTATAACATTGTTTTAAATAATTTAAATAAGGAATTTTGACTTAAGGAAGAACACTTACCTTTTATTAAACATATTAATTATCTTTCTAAGAAGTTTGTTTGACTCTGGTTTTATTTATTTTCAATGTCGGCCATGATTCATTCCAACACATGCGCAGATCTGTCAAACAAGTGTCGTGATTGTAGAAGAGGAAACAAGGCAATATGTAAATAACTCCAAACCAGCGCGCTTTTCAATTCTGACAGATAGAAATAAACATTTAATTCTATAAGAAAAACACTGTTCACATCATTATCATACAGTTCAATCTTTATCTTAAATTTGCATTGTATTTGATTTTTATCTCTAGTCCATAGCCAACATTTTATCTTTTGTTTTTAATATATTAGTTTTCTATTTGGGCTTGGAAGTAAAAAAAAAGAACATTTTTAAATTTCATTTTGGAAGACTTTTTGTAGGAGATTGGGTTTTCTTCCTCGGTGTTGCTCTAACATGGAGCCAAATCTGTGGAGCTCTTAATTTAATTTATTTTTAAAGTAAATTAATGGTTGTAAAGTAAAGTGCGAGTATCAAATGGAAAGCTAAGTAGATGTGCAAGAGCTAGACTGTTTATTTTTTTAAGAATTGTGGACGAGTTAACATTAATAAAGTGAAACAATATTTCTGAAGCTGGTGTTGTTTCAGCATGGACTAATTCATGGGTGAGGTCAAGCCAACTCTTCATCTTTAAAGTCATATGATTACGGAGTCTGTGTCTGCGCCTTAAGGTGGGGGAATGTGATGACACAGAAACGTCGTCCAATCTATTACATTTTAATTGGCCCGTGAGTAAAAAGAGAAGAAATTGAGTTTATTTACAATCAATGATCATATGCCAAACTGTCAGATTCTGCATCCATTAAGTTAAAGATTCAAATTTTATCAAGCATCTTAATAATTATTTCTTCCCCCCAACCCTAGCTATTGTTTAAAGACCAATGGACCAAATTATTTCAAATGTAGATGGCAGGCCAGGCTCTGTGGTTTCAAACATTAACAATAGTTTAAGTGATCACAACATTCTGATAGTGGAATTGGAATCAAATTATATCACGGTGGAGAGGAAAAACGACACTGAAAATCAACCTGTAATTGATTACAATATCTTAGAACTTAAGCTTAATGAATCTCTGGGACAAATTAACACCAGCACAAATACAATTTTTTTTTTAGGAACTCATGACAATAGTGCTCGTTATTCTCCTAGGTGTGTGTGAGAGAACAGTGAGCTGTTGGAAATTATTATTATTATTAGCACCGCGTCTTACTACCCGTCCGGGTTATACGCACTTATGCTAATGTGCAATGGTAGGGTGATTGTGAGATGAAATGGAGGACCTACAGTTTAACGTGGAATCCGAACCACGGTGGAGGCCTGGCATTCCCCACATTCACAAGATGTCTTGTCAGAGGTGAAGGAAGGGTTTGGTAATCAGATAAATCTTTGCCGGGACTGAGGATTGAGCCCTGGACCCCAGCATAGAAGTCTGTTTATTTTTCAAAATCTATTAATTCGGTTGTCCACGTTTTCTTCCCTATCCATAGTGATAGACAATGAAGGGGAGTTGCACACTTCTCCCGAACAGCGACACGTTGTGGAGCGCGCAGCGCGCTCTTCTTACACGCACAGCCTCTCCTGCAGCCACGACAGACAAGATGCCAGAGCTTTTCTGGGGCTCCAAGGAGAAATGTCATGACAGGAACAAGCTCCTGTTAACACAACAAGACAGTCCAAAATTTTGCAATTTACTTTAAAATATTATATAAATTTAGATCAAATAAAAAAAAAAGCCTCAGTTTAATAATATATTTACCTTTCCGATAAGCTGCCGGCCCCAGTACATTGGTGTGAGCAGATTATCTAACCCCTGTTGCACCTAAAGATACACCGGGTGTTGACGGGCAGCAGCACTGGTGGGTGGAAGCATGGCGATGTCAAAAGTAGCAGTGAGAGACTTGACGAGCTACAGTTTCGACACATATTTCATAATGCAGCTCGTCTAAGGAGTTGCAGTTTTCTTTATTGTACAGAGACAAAATAAACCGTTCTCCCGCTGAGGCAACATTGGAGGAGGTCAAAATCCTATTTCTTTCCTTTTCTGAAAAGGGCAGATGTTGTATTAAAATGTTTCATCATATAGGATGAAATGCCGTGCAAATAATCTTGTAAGTCACTGGTCTCAGCCAAATAATGGTATGAATAAGCTACCAACCATCTACAACAAACATTGCGCCTTTTGGTGCATTTACTTTGCGAGGAGAAACGGATTCTAAGACCGGCAAGATTTGATTTCCTCATCTTCCTCGTCGATATATCATCAAACAAAGACTAGGTCTAGGTGCTAGTTCATTTGAAAACAACTGCATTAACTCACTTTAGAAAATACTCGCTAATCGCAGGCTGTACCAAAACAGAGCTAGTTTTGAAAGGTTTCTACTGTCGTGCGGGTCGGTGAAGTGTTGTTTCGCTTGCGACCGAGTTTTCAATCCGACAACACTGTAGAACCATTACGTGCCAAAGGGTTGAGACGATGAGATGCTACAACGCGCCATTATACAAGATACGTAACTGAAAGTAAACACTAATATTGTATTGAGTGCATCATGTAAAATGATTTGTTTCGTTTTATTAGGAAACCTTCTTCCAGCTGTATACATCTAAGCTTGCTGTCTCAAAATGTTCTTAAGTTATTTGAGTAAAAGTTAAATTGGTCTGCTCAGTATCCACTTTAGCTAAACTCAGGAGTTCACGGGATCGATCCCAACTTGAGTAAATTATTTAAATTTTTTGTCTGAATTTAAATCACTTGTTAATAATTAGAATTCAGTAATATATTATTTTACTTTCACAACTATTTTTAAAACATAAAAATGCCTAAAGGTTTTTACTATGCGAATACTAATTAGCTTACTTAGCCTTATTTTTAAATGTGTACATTTTTATTTCATAAAACCTATTAATTTAATTTTTGAATAGTCATCTAAATACAAAATTTCGAAAATAATGTACTGTTTTTAATGTACTACCTTGTTAAATTATTTTTAAAGAAGAATATTATGGTAGTCTACGTAGGCTAAAATACCTTGTATACTTAAAAAAATATTTTTTAAACAAATTATATGTTTACTAATACAATCATTTATAATTAAAGTTTTTTTCAGTTTGATAAATAAAATTTAAAAAAAAATCAGAGATGAGAGGATTTGAACACGTGAACTCTAGATTATGAGAATGTCACTCTACAGACTCAAACCAAATTGACAGTTAAATAAATTTGAAAAAATTAAATATAAGATATATCACATTTTCGCTGAAACAAATATTTTTATAGGAGGATTGAATAAAGTGTACAAAGCAATGCAATTTTTTTCTTCTGTAAACTTATTTTATACAATGGTAGGTTTATTTTAACACGATCACTCTCGGAAAGCTGCAACCGTGGAGGGGGATGGCATCCATTTTGTTATTTTATGCTCTAGTCGACAGACAAGCCCTGTCTCGCACGGTGTGAGGCTGGCGAGTAAAATCTGTTCGCTATTCTATCGTGTGACGTCAGTTTTTGCAGCGCACACATTTCAAAATTGGGGGTCCAGATGGGGATACACACACGATAAGATTAAATAGCCGTTGATTTATCTGCACATTTTGTTTATGCACTTGTCTAGTGTTGTTCATAGCAGATAAAGGTTTAAGTGTCCTTGCACTTGAAGCTCCTAAAGTGCACAAGTGCATGTTTTTACTGCAACCTGTTTCCAGAGCTTTGTCACAGTCAACAGATTCGTCCCCTACAAGACCAGTCGACAAGCTGATCAACTCAGTTGATGAACGATAGGGAAATGGTTGATAAGACATCAAACCTAGAGGAAGATGTTTGTCGGTCCCGATCCTCCCTGGATTCCCTGCTTCACACGTTCAGAGGTGACATCTAGCGTATCCACAATATCATTTCGAGTAAAGAGCGTGGAGGTCATGATTTTATTAAAAGTAAAAGAGGACTTAGAGGACTTTTGATATGTTGTAAAGCGTATAATTCTGAGTCGATCCTGAAATTTTTATCTTTCTCAGAATTTTGTCGGGGTTTACATGTTGTTGTTTTTTGGACAATTCCGTATTTCTGGGCTATTTTAATTATGTAGAAAGCAAATGAAATACATTGACAGATAAAAACAAGACAAATATAATTTAATAAGATTAACTTTTGGTAGAGGCGTATACAAAAATATAACTTATTTGAATGCAACATTTATTACAAAGTTGAGTTCACATCGTATCGTCAATTTTCACAGGCCTCTTCAGATTTCTTTTACCTGGCTTCCGGCCTTTTAGCACATCAAACTTTTTCTTTTTAAAGTCTTTCTTCTTCAAATGTTTCTTAATTTTTCTTTTAGCAGCTCTTTCTGGATCAGTAATGACCTGAAAATAATTGTTTAGTCAGGTAATTGGATTACATGGCTCTTACAATGAAAAGAACACACTTTACACTGCTGCTACTGTACAAACAGGTAACGACTGACTCTCCAAGAAAACCGATCGCTACCCTCTAATCCCTTGATCTAGGTTTCATTTTGTCGGAACTCATCAGGAGGGAATGTGAAACGCACAGCTAAACTTCATAAAAGAAATAAGACAAAATTAGTAAAGGATGATGAACATTTTTATATAAATTAAACTAAAATATTGTGTAGGAGTGTACTAAGTCCACTTTTGATTCAAAGTTAAACAATCAATTTTATGAAATATTTCCAAAATCTTTATATATATTTATTGCTTTGTGCTGAAAAAATATCTTGTGGTAGAAATGGGCAGAGAGAGGTAGAATATAAAGAGGCCTATCTAGGAAACATGATTGAGATGGTATGGTCATGTAATGAGGATGGAAATGAAAGGATTCAAGAAGAGCAATGGAGCCAAAGTATTTTGGAAAAGGACCGCAAGGGAGACCGAGAAGAAGATGGGAGAAGCATGTGATAGCAAGTGTTAAAGGTAGAAGAGAAGAATGAACAAGGAAAGGGAGTAAGATAGGGGTGTTTCACAAATAACCAAGCAAGCCACAGGTTGGATTATTATTATTATTATTATTAGCACCGCGTCTTACTACCCGTTCGGCTTATACGCACTTACGCTAATGTGTAATGGTAGGGTG
>CABEEJ010008210.1:0-12114 GCA_901482245.1 Timema douglasi
TCCAGTAGTTTCGGAGCCTATTCATTTCAAACAAACAAACAAACAAACAAAAAATTAAATCTTTCCTCTTTATAATATTAGTATGAAGTATGATAATAATATAAATATTATAATCTATTGGGAAAAATAATTAATAGATGTCCTTTATGAGATTAATTGTTAAAATAAAGGTACAATAGAACATAAGACATTGCAAGCGTATCGAAGGAATGACTCTGGCCAAAAGATTCTTTCCAGATTCATTGTTAGAAAAATATGTTAGCTTGAGGAAAAAGTGTATATATATTACTTTAGAAGAAAATATTACGAAGTCTTGAAATTGTTGTGGAAAAGTTTCATAAAAATATAAAGTCTACGTAGAGAGGTCGAAACGGTGTAGATATTAAAATTTAAAAACAAAAAAAAAATGTTGATAACACCTCAAAAGATGTCCTGGGAGGTCGTCGTTGAAACTGTGAGTTGGTCCAAAACTCAATAAAAGTTCAAGAATCGTCATTTCAGAGGTCTACCAGTTGTCTAAAGTTGTCGTCGAGTCTCTGGTAGTCATTTTGATGAACACTTGAAAGATTATTTTAAGAAATAACTGTTAAAATCTCAGTTTTTGTTGCACTCAAGATAATGTATAACATCTTCTCTTTATCTCCAAGACGCCATTCCCGCTTCTTTCTTCCAATTCCCGCCTCTCGGTTTTTCTCGTAGAGGCCCCAAAAGTCTCGCGGATTTAAGTTCTAAATTTGAAATATATGTCTATAATTAATATACGAAATTAAAGTAGAAACAAGGAATATCTGGGGGAAAAGAACTAATAATTAAGATGCTTGATAAATTGTGAATCTTTAACTAAATGGATGCAGAATCTGATATCTGACAGTTTGACATATGACCATTGTTTGTAGACAAACTCAATTTCTTCTTCTTTTCTTCGCAAGACTTTTAAGATTAAAATGTATGAGATTGGATGACGTATCTGTGTCGTCACATCCCCCGCCTTCCCCCTCTGCTACAATCCATTTCTTTCTTCCTCGCGTAGCGCGGCCATTATGATTCTCGTAGAATTCGTAGAATCTCGTAGAAGACGTTAAAAATAAAATTACGCCTGTTCAGTATTGATTTAAAATGTGGAGGAATATTTAGACAAAAACCCGGTAAATAAGTATATTTCTTGTTCTGATAAAAGTATTGTTATTATTATCTGGTGTTTCCTTCGACGCAATGCAATGTCCGTTGAAAACAATAAGTTTAAAAATGAATATAGGCGAGAATTAATTAAATGTAGTACGACATCTGGCCGCTTAGAGTGCTAGTCACGTCAAAATAAATAAACACTTAAGAATAAATTAAAACTAAATACATCTACATAATTAAAATTCTTACAATACAAACCATTAGGGCTCGATTTATTGCCTGTATATTGTAAAGTGTTTCCGTACACCTTACAGACCAACAAACAACTGCACGGGGAAGATTTTCTTTTACGATTTTTGACTTCAAGAAATTCCCGCAGTTGTAATAATTTTATTGAAGCACATCGGAGAAAGTAGACCTGGTTAGAACAGAGAAGACTATCCTAGAAACACACTGAAGAGTGTACAATATTTAGAATAATAACTGTGGTCAATAGCAAGTTCACTGCCGCGGACCAAATATTTCAAAACTAGGACACAGACAAAAATAACCTCTGACCCTAGACCCATTTGGGAGTGACCAGAAATGGTACAAAGCAAAACGGAAAGCTTTTAAATTAGAACAATACTTACCAGCACTTCTGGAAAACCTTTTTTAGAATTCTGGAGCATTTTTAGTGAAGGCAGCCAGGGGTTCATGAATACAGGCTACTGGTTTTAAGAGAGAGAGAGAGAGAGAGAGAGAAATATAAATGAGAGAGTTTTTCCTGAGATTCCAGGCTCGAAATATTGTTGTGGAGAATTTTTAAATATGATGCTATTATTATTAGCACCGCGTCTTACTACCCGTTCGGGTTATACGCACTTACGCTAATGTGTAATGATAGGGTGATTGTGAGATGAAATGGAGGACCTACAGTTTAACGGGGGATCCGAACCACGGTGAAGGCCTGGCATTCCCCACATTCACAAGATGTCTTGTCAGAGGTGAAGGAAGGGTTTGGTAATCAGATAAATCTTTGCCGCGACCGAGGAATGAACCCCGGCCGCCAGCACAGAAGTCTGACACCCTACCCCTAGACCACCAGGTCACCTAAATATGATGCTGATAAGGAGGATGGTGGCTCCTTTTCCGAATTCAAGGTTTTACTTCTCTATCAGACGCTACTAGAAAAAACTACAATATATCTCTGCGCTTGTTTTTTTTAAAAATATTGTTTCTCCTTCATTCAGTGTTATTAAATAAATTTAATTGGTGAATGGTGTGGACGGCCTTTTTTTTCTTTTGTATGCTTGGAGCGTCAAGGTGATTAATTCAATGTGACGGTGACTAATAAATATGTAATATTATAAAAGAAGCATACACTTCTAATTTAACTAATCAAACTTCAACACAAAATTTGATGGATACATATACACTCTATAAGATTACACCGTAACAGACCATATTGCAAATGGAAAATAAATATAAATAAATGCGTATCAAGAGTTCACTTTCATTTATTACGTCGCTACGGCTATTAGCGGGACTGATCAACGAACGGTATCATATTTGAGACCGTAAAGTTACTAAAGGCGAATGGGGTTATCTTCGTACTCATTTAGTACCAATATAGATTGGGAGTGTAGTGGAGCTGACAGCTGAAGGCTTTGAAAAGTTACCAGACCAAATTATGTATCCCTGCACCGAACCATATGATCTGCAAAAACATGTGTTTAACAACTGTCACTTCTGACGGTCCAAATTTAGGTATATACCTAAATGTTGACTGTCAGAAGTCATCTGTTAGCTGTCAGTCAGCACCAAAGAAGCCACGGGGCTACTGTATCTGTACTAGGTTTAGATAGTATACAAGTCGTGTTCTGATGTAGCAATTTGTTTTTGAATCATTATTATTACAAATAAATCTATTCAGAGTTGGATACAAGCTATCGCGTTAAAAAATTGGCTGGAAGCTTTTTATTTGGACACATTTTGTCCGCGATTTCCCTTCTTGGAAAGTTCCCGGGTCTGAAGGTATAGGTAGGTGAGTTGGGGGTTGGAGTAGGGGAGCCAACGTCACCGTTTATGGCGGCTTGGGTCCCAGTCCAGTCATAGATAGCCGTGTCCCTGATTTCACGTTTTCTATAAGGGTGAACTTAGAGGAGCTTTTCAGGCAATTTCCGCCATCCTACCACAACTTTATAAGTTCCGTGAACTCACAGATCACACGAATTAGGGTCACGCAACACTCACACACGCCATTTGTGCAGCAGCAACTATTCACCCGGTCGGTGAAAGTCGGAGTTTGGTGTTTAATATCCGAAAAGAGAACATTCGGTCCAGTTTTGTTCTAAGGAATTGTGAACACCGCACAGTACTCACGAATGTTGATGGAATTCATCGAGCAAGTGGGTGGTATTAAGCTGTGTCAGGGGTATTTTTAACAGGACGGTGCCAATTGTCATATATATCAAACTATCCCATGGCGCTAATCCAAAGTTTCTTTGACGTTCAAATCATCTCCAAGGACTCATGCCCGCCGAAATCACCGGGTTTCACTTTTCTGTGAGGTTATCTGAAGGGTCTACTCTAAGCTACAAGCCATCGGACATTGGACGGTCTGGAGGAGAACATTACATTCGAAAGCAACGATATTGACAACAAAATGCTTCGACGAACGGCCAGGAACATGGAGCGACGTGTTTATTTGTGCCTTGAGGCAAAGGGATGATATTTTCAGCATTTAATGCGAGGTAATATATTTCACACTCCCGGAGATACTGTACATTTAAGACGCAATTATGGAAATTCATCATTTTTATATGGATCATCCTGTATAAATCAATACTTTACACACGACTAGTATTTAAGAGAATTTAACTACTTGCGTTTGATACAGTAGCCCCATGGCTTCTTTGGTGCTGACTGACAGCTTTGAAAAGTTACCAGACCAAATTATGTATACCTACGCCGGATCAAATGATCTGTAAAAGCATGTATTTAGCATCTGTCACTTCTAACGGTCCAAATTTAGGTATACACCTAGATGTTTACTGTCAGAAGTCAGCTGTGATCTGTCAGTCAGCACCAAAGATGTCATGGGGCTACTCTAGGTTAGATTAGGTAAAGATAATGTAGGCTAGTTAAGAAAAGTTTTTACTATCATCCTAAATACTGACTACTTTAACAAATAATCCTAATGTGACATGAATTATGAGCCCAATCGGGTTGTAAAAAAAAGAAAAATTATTACCTGAAAAAAATCCAGCCATGTTTGATCGTAATTTGTAAAAATTAGTAATTTTTCTAATATTGGACCTAATTTATGAAAACATCATGTTTTGAAAAAAATGTCATAACTGGCCTCAAAATTAAGTGCGACGAAATAAGCTAAAAAAACCACGGCTCTGAATAAAATGTTACATTTCAGGATTTAGTTTATGATTAATAAACAATAGTAGAATTTAATTTAGAGACAAATTATTTATTTTTGCCAGTACCGGTGACGGTGTACCCTGATTTTGGTAGAAAAAACAACAACAGTAAGTACCCGGTCGTTATTTGGGTTACTAAAACAAGTTTAATATATTCATACATCCAGTCATGTTATTTGAAGTTATCATTTTTGATGGATATTATTAATACCTATAAACTAACATAAATAATATAGTAATGCTATCGATGTTGGCCGCAAAGAAAACTGTTTGAATGTTCTAAACTAGTCTTCGAACCGAAATCAGACTATAGCTAAATGCCCACGTGCCTTGACCTTGACTCAGGAGTGGGAGGTCCTTTATGTGTAGGCCTATATCTTTTTATTGCTTATATCTTATGCCATTATTTTTTACCATTGGTGGGGGAGTAAGACTGGCCCACGTCTAATGTACACATGCGGTTTATACGCCTTCATTTATTTCGCTAATGGAATAGGGACGAAGACGGTATGATTCTATAGATAATGTACCCGCATTTGCGCGAAGGCAAAGAAGGAAAACCTTCCGCATTCCTTTCTTTATTTGTGAAAATATTCAAATAGTCCGGATGGTTATTAGAAAGCGAAACACACAATTATATTAAATATATATTATTTTTTGCAGCGCATTGTATTATTATTATTATTATTATTGTTATTATTATTAGCACCGCGTCTTACTACCCGTTCGGGTTATACGCACTTACGCTAATGCGTAATGGTAGGGTGATTGTGATATGAAATAGATAAATCTTTGCCGGGACCGAGGATTGAACCCCGGACCCCCAGCATAGAAGTCTTGACACCTTACCCCTAGACCGCCAGGTCACCCATGATTAATGTTATATTTATAGGAGTTGTACTAATATTTGCGTGGGGTGAGAGTGGAAAACCATTTTGGAAAATCTACCCTCAGTATACCTGAACGAGATTCAAACCCCGTTGTTGGCAGTCTAGCTTGTTGTGAGAGTAGCGCCTTAGACCATGCGACCGTGAAAGCAAGTGAGGATTGTTTTGAAATCTTTCAACGTTCATCTGTAGTAATTTATTAAATAAAATTTAAAAAAATACCAAACACTTATAATGGTTGGTTGGTTGGGGATATTTTATAAATCCAATTTCATCAAACAGCCCCAGCCTTTCAAAAAAATTAAAAAACAGAACTACTTTTATTTTATATTAAAACAAAATTAGAATTTGTTATGTTTAAAAAAATGTTTTCTATAAAAAGTTCTGATGCACCATTCACTTATATTAGGTATTTATTCTTGGCTAGCATTTTAATGAGAGAAAGTTAAATGAAAATACATTTTAAACATATTACTAACTTCTGGGCTATCATCAATTCAAATATTGCAGTTAATGTATGTTTCAATAACATTTGCATTTCATTTTTCTTTGTTAAATTGCTAGTCAACAGACAATATATTTAACATATCACTAATAAAATAGAGAAGTGTATAGAATACCAAATTAAAATGACATTATCATTGCATAAAAAAAAATCAAGAAATCAAATTTAATTCAAAAATTAAATAATGATAGTAATAATCATAATAATAACAAACTCATAATAATAATTGCATAAGTTTAATGTCAATAAATATAACACTGTTATGAATGATCAGAGTTCGGGCTATTCTAATTTATACTACACTTGTAGTGTAGGGATATAAAAGGGGGGAAAAATTACCAGCATCAGTGGGAAAAGGTAGTAGAAAACCCTTAAAGAAACGCCACCCTTAGTAAACTCGGCCGGGAATCAAACCCTAGCCTTTCTGTCACCAGCAGACAAGAATAGATGAGTCTGATATTTAGTCCACGTAACCACCAAATGTAGATATAAAATATTAATACATAATTTTAGAAACAATATTTTTCATGTACTCTATAAAACTAAATTAACGTAACCTAGAATAAAATATTGTATCACGACCGAGGGTCGCGGGCCACTCGCACCCACCGTGAGAACCGCGAGCTCTTTTTAGGATATTGGGGTGCGCTATCACTCTCGAATGTGATCGTAAACACGCTAAATATACAAGGTTTTTAATTAGTAAGGAAACCAAACAATACACATACAATTAATTACAAAATATATAATAACAGTCAATATTAGGAAGGGGTAGGCCATGTAAGACGTGGTTAAATGTTGTAGACGAATGTGTGAAAAAGAAAAACACGAGATTTATGAAAGGTGTATGGAAGTTGTTGAAGCGAAGGGAGTATGCAAGGATAGGAAAGTGTGGAGGAAGTTAGAGAGGATAGGGAAGTGTGGAGAAAGTTAGTGAGGATAGGGAAGTGTGGAGAAAGTTAGTGAGGATAGGGAAGTGTGGATAAAGTTAGAGACGATAGGGAAGTGTGGAGAAAGTTAGAGAGGATAGGGAAGTGTGGAGAACGTTAGAGAGGATAGGGAAGTGTGGAGAAAGTTAGAGAGGATAGGGAAGTGTGGAGAAAGTTAGAGAGGATAAGGGAAGTGTGGAGAAAGTTAGTGAGGATAGGGAAGTGTGGAGGAAATTAGTGAGGATAGGGAGGTGTGGAGAGAGTTAGAGAGGATAGGGAAGTGTGGAGAGAGTTAGAGAGGATAGGGAAGTGTGGAGAAAGTTAGTGAGGATAGGGAAGTGTGGAGAAAGTTAGAGAGGATAGGGAAGTGTGGAAGAAGTTAGTGAGGATAGGGAAGTGTGGAGCAAGTTAGAGAGGATAGGGAAGTGTTGAGGAAGTTAGTGAGGATAGGGAAGTGTGGAACAAGTTAGAGAGGATGGATTAAGTAATGAGTTGCTTTTAGAGCTACATGCACAGTTTCTTGCCTACCCAGTAAGGGAACGGCGTGATTATGTATCCATTAGTAATTAAAGAAGGTCGTAACTAGCTAGAGAAATTAATAAGCCGTTCAAACACATTAAAGATCACTAAATAGAGTTAATAAAATATTATATAAAAGAAAACTTCAAATAATGACTTAATTATTAAAATTAAACATTGATCATGTTGTGTCCTACTAGAGATTACAATGTCCATTACATACTCGTCCTTAAAATATGAGTGAAGAATGACCCTGGGCACGGGACAACTCCTTGATATCTCAGAGGTTAGAGCATTGACGTACTGAGTCAGAGATCCCGGGTTCGATTCATGTGCCTAAGGCATAGACATATAAGAAAGAGACTCTCAACCTTACGGAGTTTATGCTGCGCTCCTTTTGCCAGCTTGAGTCCTTCAACACTGGGCTACGCTAGTGTTACTGCTGGGTGATGATAGGACTGACCGCAGCGATCCTAGTGGTGAAACACTCAAGCTGCCAAAAGGAACGCAACCATTTTAACCTGGAGGTTGCATGTCTGGGTATACTAATTGTCTGCGGCCTTGGACCATGCTTCTTGCTTCACTTAGGTGTCATTTTTAAATCTAAATAATATGACATTTTGACGCGGTTACAACCGTAATTATCAAATATAATAGCGTGGCTAATTATTTCTTCTAAAATGCATATAGTTTGAAGGGAATATTACGGGTGTGCGGGAATTTCAAGTTCCCTCTTTTTTTTTAGTACATTATCTTGGTGCGAATCTGTCACTGTAAATCGAAATAATTGTTTAATTCTGATCAATTAAATTTTGAGTTTCCTCCATATTCTAATCTAAGTTTTAACAGCTCCGCCACCATCGATAACCACTTTCGGGTGTCCTGGCGGTCTAGGGGTAAGGTGTCAAACTTCTGTGCTGGTGGTCCGGGGTTCAATCCTCGGTCGCGGCACAGATTTATCTGATTACCAAACCCTTCCTTCACCTCTGACAAGACGTTTATTAATCACATCTTGTGAATGTATGGAATGCCAGTCCTCCACCGTGGTTCGGATCCCACGTTAAACTGTAAGTCCTCCATTTCATCTCACAATCACCCTACCATTACACATTGGCGTAAGTGCGTATAACCCGAACGGGTAGTAAGACGCGATAATAATAATAATAATAATAATAATAATAATAATAATAATAGCCACGTTCGAGAGGATCGAATTTACTAATAATACCGACTATCGATATTTCTCCCACCAAACTGATCTAGACCCAACGTGGAAAAGTTTCACTTTAAAAGTAGGCCTAATGTTGTTGTTTTTTAAATTATATAACAGTAATTAAGTACCGTACAAATTACGAATTGCTAATTTTTGTATTCCTACTTCTAAATATTCGTGTTTTGTTTTTATTTTACTGAGCCTGCATAAAATGCAAACAAATATTAATTGTTTGACTACGGTGAAATGAGAAATAACGTATAAGGTAGAAAATAATTAGCTCAAATTTGTAGGAACTCTTCAAAAGTATGAAATAAAACAGTAAACGGAAGTCGTGTTGAAGTACACTTCAATATACACTCCACCATTTATATTTCCCCTAAAATATACACGAAACCACCATCATTGCTGGCCGAGGAACTAAAGCGTCTAGAGCCGACTTGAATTACTGGAACCCACATCGAAGGACACGAGGACCAGGGCGTCAGTCTCATCTGTTTAGCAACGAGAATATCGGGATTCGAATTCCGGTTGGTTATTTCCTATTCTCCTTGCACGTCAACGTGGATACATTTTTTTTTGCAGCCCTCGACACTTTTAGCTTTAATGACGTCATATCCCTAAATATATGTCGGCAGAATCCAGCTCAGTTACACATGTGCTGTCTAATAATAAAGGTATGCGAATGTGCAGCGACTCAAAACGATGTCTCGATTTAAGAGAAATATTAAACCATGTCAGCTTCAAAGATAGGCTCATATATATTATTATTAGCACCACGTCTTAATACCCGTTCGGGTTATACGCACTTACGCTCATGTGTAATAGTAGGGTGATTGTGAGATGAAATGAAGGACCTACAGTTTAACGTGGAATCCGAACCACGGTGGAGGCCTGGCATTCCTCACATTCACAAGATGTCTTGTCAGAGGTGAAGGAAGGGTTTGGTAATCAGATAAATCTTTGCCGGGAACGAGGATTTAACCCCGGCCGCCAGCATAGAAGTCTGACACCTTACNCTTTAAGTACTAATTACGCTATTGGATTAGGAATTTGAAAAGTTGAATTAGAGGAAGTGAACCCGCATTTGCGTGGAGGGAGAGTGGAAAACCATTTAGGAAAAACCACCCCCATTTCACCCGACCGAGATTCGAACCTCAATCTCCCCGTCCTCAGCAGTCAAGCTCAACACGACTAGCGCGTTAGCCAACTACGCCACCGAGGCGGGTCCTATTTTAATTTAAATGGTTTTATTTAATCTGGAGAAGTCGCGGTGGGGGTGTAGGGGATGCGAGAAGGGGTCCATTGTTTTTTGCCGTTTTGATGTCAAAACATCTTTTTGGTTAAAATAAATCAATTATTTTTCCAGTAGAAACACATAGTTTATTTTCTTCACATGGCGATACCAACATTTGTTGAATATCTCTCAAAGGTCTCCTGGAATTAAATGACAACTTTTTCTCTTCAACTAAATTGTTTGTCATCTAATGCCGCAATGCTCGTGACAGATATCCAACAAATGTTGATATTACCATGCGAAGAAAATTAAACTCTCATGTTTGCACTGAAGCCATTTTTTTATTATGGCCAGAAAAATGTTTTTCTTTTAAAAATTGCAAAAAACCTTTTATCGCGTCTCTTACATTCTCACCTTAAGCTGTGGCCATTTTTCTTGCACTTAAGGATATTTAGTAAATACTGATAGTAAGGGCTATTTAATTTACGACCAAGATCGTAAGAGATCAAGGCAACATATTAAAATACCGGAAAAAACATAAAGTAAAGATATTTCGTTCATATAAAATCCCAGACCATTTGAAAAGTTAACGTCAGCTAATGTGTTGAATAAACACACACACACACACACACACACACACACACGGAGAACAGATTTCCTTGACAGATCAATCGGGGTATTAAACATTAGATCACGCGTGAACAAGCAGTTCTATTCGCTAATAACAACAAAAAACCGCAACATTTATTAATATCAGTGAAATACTTTCTCGCCTTTAAAATTATTGTTTTGTATTGTGTTTTTATAATTTAAAACTAGCAATCCCGCACGACGTTGCCCGTGATCCACTATGGCATAAGAATTATATAAGCGCCCCCCCCCCCAAAAAATGTTTAGAATTAAGGTCGATTTCGTAAAACAAATAAAAAAAATCCGTGGAGGATGCGACATATTTTTATGAGCGTTATCTCTGAAACGTAATTCTGAACCAGATTAATAATATTTTCTCCAAAAAATTTGTTAAAAATAGCCTGAATAAAAATTTAAAAATCCGGCCTCGAGGTGAATTCGGACCCCCTTCCGTCCAGCTGTGTTAAAAATCTCTGCGTGCCGTAGATTTGGCTGAGCAACGCACACAAACAAACACTTCCTTTTAATACTATAGATATGTATTAAAAAGTTTCTCTGGTCTTAACTGTTTTCTAATTAAAACGTCAAGTTACCGTAAGAACTACAATGCGAAGTCTGGTAATAATTATCCTAGGAGCTCGTATCGACCCACGAGTAGCGCATACCTTAGATAGGTAACACACGAGTCTCGAGAATGACGTCATATGTGGTGGGAGGTTTTTTATCACCACTTCTTAGTACCCCGTTCGGGCTATGCGCTTATGTACTAATTACGACATTGGCTTTAGGTATGAGAAAGGTTATAGTCAGAGGAAGTGTACACACATTCGCGTGGGAGGAGAGTGGAAGATAATTTTTAGAAAAAAAACCTTCAGTACATCTAACCTTATTCGAACCTCGATCTCCCCATCATCAACAGTTTGTTTTACTGCTAGAGTAACGTCTTAGACCATGCGGACACCGAAGCGGGTCATTGAATCTATTAAGAGCCCATGTATTTCTCGATTAATCGGGGAATTAGATACACAACTAGACTCGAACTAATATTCGTACCGGTCTGAGGTTTCCCGCAATATTCACTTAACAACAAGGAACCAAAATACAAACAATTTAAAATCTAATCGTCTACCGATTCAAACTTTTTTTCGGTAGTGATGCATGGTTTTCTTACCCTTAGGTCTATGATAATCGATAATTCGTCCAAAGCCACGAACACAGAACCTTAGAAGGCTATGATGACGTCACTAGGTCTGAGAATTGTTACTAATGAGGGCCTCATTATTGCACAAAGCTTTAATTAACATCGCAACGATTTATACTCACACAAAATCTGCGGATATAGAGTTCGGTATCTGAGCAAGAGTGCGCCATCTCCGAAATATCGGGTTTCAACTTCCTAGGTCAGAGCTTCGTTTCCAAAGTGAGGTGCGAGAAATAAATAAACTAAATTTAGTTTTAATTAGATTTAGTGACCTGGCGGTCTAGGGGTAAGGTGTCAGACTTCTATGCTGGCGGCCGGGGTTCAATCCTCGGTCCCGGCACAGATTTATCTGATTACCAAACCCTTCCTTCACCTCTGACAAGACATCTTGTGAATGTGGGGAATGCCAGGCCTCCACCGTGGTTCGGATTTCACGTTAAACTGTAGGTCCT
>CABEEJ010008211.1:0-12970 GCA_901482245.1 Timema douglasi
TGTAAAGTATCTTGGGTGGCGTTATTGAGGCAAAAGGGGGCAGCAGGGAGAGGGTTTCGACAAGTGTAAGAGACCTGCTATGGAGAGGTGCCTCTGAAGTGTAAAGAAGTGATGTATAGAGTTACGTATGCAGCGGAAACTTGGACTTTGGATAAAAGAGAAACGAGGAAAGTGGAAGCCATGGGAATAAAGTTTGAGAGGAACATGTTGGCCATCACAAGAAGAGATAGGATTAGGAATGAAGATGTAAGGTCTAGAGTTGGGCTACAAGGGGTACATGAGATAGTTGAAGAAGCTAGGATGAGATGTTATGGACATGTAATGAGGATAGAAAAGGAAATAATACCAAGGAGAATGATGGAGTTTGGAAGAAAAAGGCCGTGAGAGGGACCAAGGAATAGGTGGGAGAGACAGAGATAGCAGGACGTGTGCAAATGAGAGGAGGAGAGTGGAAGAGAGGGCAGGAGGAAGAATGGTGGAAGGACTGGAGGAGATGGAGGCATTTTACTAAAGACCTGGCAACAGGCTGGAAACAGTTGACGATGATGATGAGCAGATAATAGCGTATATTAACAGATATTATAATATTATAACAGTATATAATATAATACTATAATATATAGTATAATTTACTAACAAGCTATGACTCTAAAGGGTAGTAAGACATGGAGCTAAAAATATATAGACTCACACACGTGAAAAAATACTACCATATATCAACATATATTATCAGATACTATAAAATACTAGCAGATATTAGCAGTTGTACTTGATGAGATCCAAACAAGGACCTCTATCAGGGAGTTGTCAGATTGTTTGTAAAAAAAGTATCACAATAAATAAACCTTATGGATAGGTTATAGTTTAATATAAGTAATTAAAACACAAAAATGGTGTAAACACACTGAAAACACCTCCAAATTATTGAAACATATATATATATATATGGTTCCCATCTGTCTCTTTTGATATCAAACACACTAGGCTGGAGCAAGCGTTTTATAAGCGCTAGGTGAAACTTAAATTTGAACCCCAGTTATATTATGTATAATATAAATAAACCAAACCCCCTGAATGACGTAAAATAATAATAATAATAATAATAATAGGGTGCCAAAATACCTGGGAAATAAAATAAAAATAGTAAAAAAGAGTTATCTGCTTCGTTGGACGCGTGGTCTAACACGTGACCCTCGCAGTAGTTTAGTCTGGCTGTTATGAGGAGATCGAGGTTTGAATCTCTGTCGCGTGTACTGAGGGTGGTTTATTCCAAAGTGGTTTTACACTCTCTCTCTCTTTTTTTTTAACGCAAATGCGGGTACACTTCCTATAAATATAACCTTCCTAATTTTTAAGACCATTAGCTAGGACGCAGCGCTAAAATCATAAAGAGTTAATAAAATAAAATAATAAGTTGTAAACCACCCCCCCCCCCCTTGCGCCGTTATACACGTTAATCAATGTGTGCAAAAATACCCATTAATTCCTTCCTTTTCTCTTAATATTTTTAGAAGATTTTAATTAAATATGAAAGTTATTCACTAATAAAGCGACCCCGAATGTCTCAAAGCCATAGAGCGACGTTAATCGTTATTTAAAAACTATATATTTTCTTAAAATTAGATAACATATTAAGATGTTATTTCCTTATTTATAAATGATTATTCTTTTAAACACTAAAAACAAATCACATTTTGTCGGAATACGAACCTAGGATCTCTGTGCCCCATGCGACCTACTGGTTCACCCAATGGCCCTGCAAACACAGATAAATAAAACACCTTTAATAAAACATTTTTTAAGTCCATAAAAAAGTAGAATGTTGGTAAATATTAATTTACAAGATTCTATCAGACTTTTATAATGAAAATAATATGTAGACAATAAAATTATCTAACAACTAATCATTTTCGAATCCAAGATGTTCATTTTCGTAGGGGCCTATAGAAACCAAATCTTAGCTTAATTGCTCGAATCAATTTCGAGTCTAATATAATACTCGATACAATTTTCAATTCGAATATGAATATTTTTAAATTGATTTTTTTACATCAAATTCAAATCGAATTTATAAGCTAGATTAAAAAAATAGTATATTAAAAAAATAGTATATTAAAACTAAATGAAAATATTGGTCGCGTGACTTACACAAAATTTCATAGTAAGATTGTGTGTCATATCTTATTATTGGATCGAGCTTAACTTCTATAAAAAGTAAATTAATTCAAAAGCGTGTCTTTTAGATTTGAATTTTGAATCGAATTCCATCGAATCCAAGTGTGGGATCTATTATGATTTTAAATTTTTAATCCGATTCAACTTTCTCAAATATTTAGATTCGAAAGTCCGAATTGAATCCGAATCTTAATCAGCTTGGAATTTCAAATTTCGAATCACATTCTATCGAATCCAAATCTGGAAATTATTTTTATTTGAAATAATGGATCAAATTCGAATTTTTCAAATATTTAAATTCGGAACTTTAAATCAAATCCGATTATTATTTAGATTTATTTTTCGAATTTCGAAGCTCTGCACAGGTTTACCAACCTTTTTGAAATGTCACCATGCGTGAGACCTGTACGTATAAGGTCGTACCGTTCCGCATGCCGAGTCAATAAAACGAGCGCGGCTCTGTTCTCTATTGTAAACTCATATATTTCCCAGAGTTCCTTTACCCTAAACATGTTTCGCATATCCCGCTACTTCTGGCGCACATGAGTAACATAATAAAATACCCTCCAACACATTTCCACGAGCCGCCAAGGGGTAGAGATTGGGGGGTGAGCGTTAATCAGGGTGAGAGAGCAATATATGTGACACTCAAACAAGCTCTCAGTCAACAGGTATTACAACAGTAACCACCAGGAGACTATAAGCTACCAGGAGTTGATCTAGAAACGATCAAACACGCTCTCAGTCAACAGGTATTACAACAGTAATCACCAGGAGATCATGAACTATCAGGAGGTGATCTAGAAACGATCAAACAAGCCCTCAGTCAACAGGTATTACAACAGTAATCACCAGGAGACTATAAGCTACCAGGAGGTGATCTAGAAACGATCATACAAACCCTCAGTCAACAGGTATTACAACAGTAATCACCAGGAGATCATGAACTACCAGGAGGTGATCTAGAAACGACCAAATAAGCTCTCAGTCAACAGGTATTACAACAGTAATCACCAAGAAATCATGAATTACCAGGAGGTGATCTAGAAATGATCAAACAAACCCTCAGTCAACAGGTATTACAACAGTAATCACCAGGAGACTACAAGTTACCAGAAGGTGATCTAGATACGATCAAACAATACCTCGATCAACAGGTATTACAACAGTAATCACCAGGAGATCATGAACTATCAGAAGGTGACGTAGAAACGATCACACAAACCCTCAGTCAACACCAGGAGATCATGAATTACCAGAAGGTGATCTATAAACGATCAACAAGCTCTCAGTCAACAGGTATTACAACGGTAATCACCAGGAGATCATGAACTACCAGAAGGTGATCTAGAAACGATCAACAAGCTCCCGGTCAACAGGTATTTCAACAGTAATCACCAGGAGGCCATGAGCTACCAGGAGGTGACGTAGAAACGATCAACAAGCTCCCAGTCAACAGGTATTACAAAATTAATCACCAGAAGATCATGAACTACCAGGAGATAACGTAGAAACAATCACACAAACCCTCAGTCAACAGGTATTACAACAGTAATCAACAGGAGATCATGAACTATCAGGAGGTGATCTAAAAACTCTCACACAAGCTCTCAGTCAACAGTTATTACAACAGTAGTCACCAGGAGACCATGAACTACCAGGAGGTGATCTAGAAACGATCAAACAATACTTCAATCAACAGGTATTACAACAGTAATCACCAGGAGATCATGAACTACCAGGAGGTGATCTAGAAACGATCACACAAGCCCTCGGTCAACAGGTATTACAACAGTAATCACCAGGAGATCATGAATTACCAGAAGGTGATCTAGAAACAATCAACAAGCTCTCAGTCAACAGGTATTACAACAGTAACCACCAGGAGACTATAAGCTACCAGGAGGTGATCTAGAAACGATCAACAAGCTCTCAGTCAACAGTTATTACTACAGTAATCACTAGGAGATCATGAACTACCAGGAGGTGATCTAGAAACGATCAAACAATACCTCAATCAACAGGTATTACAACAGTAATCACCAGGAGACCATGAGCTACCAGGAGGTGACGTAGAAACGATCACACAAGCTCTCAGTCAACAGGTATTACAACAGTAATCACCAGGAGATCATGAATTACCAGGTGGTGATCTAGAAACGATCAACAAGCTCTCAGTCAACAGGTATTACAACAGTAATCACCAGGAGACTATAAGCTACCAAGAGGTGATCTAGAAACGATCAACAAGCTCTCAATCAACAGGTATTACAACAGTAATCACCAGGAGACTATAAACTACCAGGAGGTGATCTAGAAACGATCAACAAGCTCAGTCAACAGGTATTACAACAGTAATCACCAGGAGACCATGAGCTACCAGGTGGTGACGTAGAAACGATCACACAAACCCTCAATCAACAGGTATTACAACAGTAATCACCAGGAGACTATAAGCTACCAGGAGGTGATCTAGAAACGATCAACAAGCTCAAACAGCAGGTATTACAACAGTAATCACCAGGAGACCATGAGCTACCAGGAGGTGATCTAGAAACGATCACACAAACCCTCAGTCAACAGGTATTACAACAGTAATCACCAGGAGACCATGAGCTACCAGGTGGTGTTGTCTCCAGGGTCTATACACCCTGGACTCCCGCTGCCTGGATGGGTTAGTGCTATAAATATTCAAGCGGGAAGCCCCGCCACCTTCATCCCTGGCGCCGCTAAACCAATTCATGGCTTCTGTCGCTTCCTGCCACATTTACTTGCAACACGTGATCAATAGAGTCCGCTGGTGACTAGACTACCCTTCCTCGTCTCTAGGAGTACCTGGTTGAGTTCCCGACTGGATATGTATATGTTGGGGGCAGAGAGGACTCTAGTAGTTCGCACTCCCCTACAATCAGGAGGTGATAACAACACAGAATGGTCTATCTCTGAGCGTCTCTGGTTGTAATCCCGGCTGGAGACATCAAGTGAAGGGTGCCACACTCCACTACAATCAGGAGGTGATAACAGAATGGCCTGTCTCTGAGCGTCTCTGGTTGTAATCCCGGTTGTAGACATCAAGTGAAGGGTGCAACACTCCACTACAATCAGGAGATGATAACAGAATAGTCTGTCTCTGAGCGTCTCTGGTTGTAATCCCGGCTGGAGACATCAAGTGAAGGGTGCTACACTCCACTACAATCAGGAGATGATAACAGAATGGTCTGTCTCTGAGCGTCTCTGGTTGTAATCCCGGCTGGAGACATCAAGTGAAAGGGTACAACACTCCACTACAATCAGGAGATGATAACAGAATGGTCTGTCTCTGAGCGTCTCTGGTTGTAATCCCGGTTATAGACCTCCACTTCTATCTCTAGTCCATCCTACAGTTATCAAAGCCTTGTGAGTTATATTAATCAAGGGATATTCAATATTACAATCTAATCCCTTTCAGAATAACCGCCCATTATAGATTCCTTTCTTGCTCTTTGAACGACCTAGTTCGGAATATGCTTATAAATATTCAACTACGCAAAATTGGCACTTGGGAACTTGAATCTCGTTTCCTCGTCCAGAGGGGGAAGGGGGGTTCTCTGCCCCTACCCCCCCCCCTAATGAACTTATCGGGAGGAAGGATGTGGCCGCGTCCCTTAGGTCCTTTGGCAAGTCAAGGGACTCTCAATCTAAGTAGTCATTAGTATCAGGGATACTATAAGGGGCACGGATCTAACGGATCATTTCAACCGGTTCAACTACTTCGAGCAGAGGAATATACTTTAATAATTAGTTTAATTAATTTGTTTAGTGTTTTTGATTACTAATGAACTTTAATTAAATTAAATATAACCCACCCTGGTGGCGTGGTTGGCTAACGCGCTAGTTTCGTGTTGAGCTTGACTGCCAAGGACGGAGAGATCAAGGTTCGAATCTCGGCCGGGTGAACTGGGGGTTGTTTTTTCCCTAAATGGTTTTCCACTCTCCCTCCACGTGAATGCGCGTTCACTTCCCCTAATTTCAACCTTCCCAATTCCTAATCCATTATCGTAATTAGTACTTAAGCGAACGGGTAGTAAGACGCGGTGCTAAAAGAAATTAATTATAGTTACATTAATTCTTAATTAACTGATTTATATTCAATATCTATTTATGAAAATTGTTCCTGATTTTATTCCATATTAAAATTTAATGTTAAATTTTCATTATAATCTATAAAAAATAACGTCCGATATCTTAGCTCAGCCATTAGTGCGTCTGCCTACGGAGTTAAAGGTCCGGGTTTGATTTCTGACATGGCTGAAAAAATCTTATTATCGGCGAGATGTTGGTTCCTCTTTTCACACTGATGAATTAACTGCCGGAGCGGAGCGGTTTTGTGTCTTTTCTAGATTTATAGCCAATAGGATTAGAAAGTACAAGTTAAATACCTCAAATAAATAATATTATAAAATAATTATCAAAATATGACAACAAATATGTGTGAATATAATATTTGTTAAAACTATTATTATTATTACTAAATGTTGCCTTCTTGGGTGAATTCTAAAGTGGTCCACGAAGAGGTTGCAGCTTAACTAAACGCTCCTAAACACTCTTAAGGTGGGATGGAAGGGGACGCGTGTAAAATCCAGTGTTTTGCAGTTTTTATGGCAAAACTCCCCCCCCCCCCCTTTTTCCAAAATAAATAAAATATTGCTCCAGTACAAACAAATAATTTAATTTTCTTCACATGATTACCACAAAATTACTTGAATATCTGTCGAAGATGTTTTGGAATTTACTGACAACTTTTTTTATTTAATTTAAAAAGTTTCTCATCTAATGCCGCTATGTTCATGACGGGTATTCAACAACTGTTGGTATCAACATGTGAAGAAAATTAAACTCTAGGTTTCTACTGAAGTGATATTTTAGCAAAACAAAAAGGTTTTCCCATAAAAACTGCAAAAACCCTCAACTTTTCTCGAGTCCCCTTACGGCCTACATTAAGCACTATCACACTATCACCTATCACACTATCACCTATCACACTATCACCTATCACCTATCACACTATCACACTATCACACTATCACCTATCACACTATCACCTATCACACTATCACACTATCACACTATCACACTCAGACACCAATGTAACAAAGTGAATCAGAGGGAAGAAAATGAATAGTTCACTCTGAGGTATCTTACCCTCTTCCTCTGTTGAATATAAACACTCATTCTACTGTTTGCGTTTGGACAGAATTAATCCACAATTCAAAATGAGCTATTTCTTGTTTCCTATTCTAGATACACATTTATTTACACGGAATTTTTAAAATCTACATAACAGGAAGAATCCCACAGCACATTTTCACGAATAAATCGAATATCCTTTGTTGTAGGTAGACGATCAAACAAGTATGTTTACAACAAAAAAAACTACTTAAAGAGAATTAGAAATAGTTTTGTGACAATGTAAACCTATTTTTAAGAATCATTTAAGAAGGTATTGTTTTTGTTTCAAAGTTATTAATTTAGATCTCGATGAATAAAACGTAAATACATGAACAGGTGAAATCCGACCCTACCTTGGCTTGCCGTGACGTCACATGTAGGCAACGTCATTTAACTAGTCGGCCTTACTTAGCACCCCGCTCGGGTTGTACTCATTTGCACTAATTACGCTAGTGTGATAAGGATGATAAAGTGTACCCGCATTTGCTGTAGGGAGAGTGGAAAATTAATTAGGAAAGCCACCCTGAGCACGCCCAACCAGTATTCGAACCCCGATCCCTCCGTCATCAGCAGTCGAGTCTATTGCGAGAGTAGTGACTTAGAACATTCGAGATAAATATATTTTACTTAACAAACACGAACCGTGAAAACTAAACAACCTATAGCCATCTTAATACACGTTAAGCCCTCTTAAAACGCGTTACAGCCCTCTTAATACACGTTACAACCCTCTTAATACACGTTACAGCCCTCTTAAAACACATTACAGCCCTCTTAAAACACCTTACAGCCCTCTTAAAACACGTTACAGCCCTCTTAATACACGTTACAGCCCTCTTAAAACACATTACAGCCCTCTTAAAACAACTTACAGCCCTCTTAAAACACGTTACAGCCCTCTTAAAACACGTTACAGCCCTCTTAAAACACGTTACAGCCCTCTTAAAACAACTTACAGCCCTCTTAAAACAACTTACAGCCCTCTTAAAAAACTTACAGCCCTCTTAAAACACCTCACAGCCCTCTTAAAACACGTTACAGCCCTCTATAAACACCGTAGTCCTCTTAAAACACCTTACAGCCCTCTTATAACACCTTACAGCCCTCTTAAAACACCTCACAGCCCTCTTAAAACACCTCACAGCCCTCTTAAAACACGTTACAGCCCTCTATAAACACCGTACAGTCCTCTTAAAACACCTACAGCCCTCTTAAAACACCTACAGCCCTCTTAAAACACCTTACAGCCCTCTTAAAACACCTCACAGCCCTCTTAAAACACGTTACAGCCCTCTATAAACACCGTACAGTCCTCTTAAAACACCGTTTAGATAGTTCTCCTTTGTGATTGATCTTATCCGTGTGTATTTTAGAGAAATGTTCAGGTACGTCCATCATATGTGAAACGGGTGATCAATACGCACTGTAAGTAGGCCCTGGGCTGTGAGACGGTGTGTTTATTATAACTACAGCAGCAACTGTTTAGAGAACACGCGATACGGCCATTTCCTCTTATATTGCTAATGGTGGGAGGGGGAGTAGCAACACATACCTCGAAACAGAAAGTGTGATAATACTATAGTAGTATTGATAGTATCATTCCATAATAGTATACATTCACACATGGGCGTGCCTTTGTAGCCCTCAACTTGTGTACATCCTATCTGATCCTCCGAAACATGTGTGCATCTTATATGATTCTCCTCAATATGTGTACATTCTATATGATTCTCCTAAACTTGTGTATATTATATATGATCCTCCTCCACATATGCACATCCTATATTATCCTCCTACACATGTGTACCTCATATATGATCCTCCTCCACATGTATACATCCTATATTATCCTCCTCCACATGTGTACCTCCTATATGATCCTCCTCCACATGTGTACCTCCTATATGATCCTCCTCCACATGTGTACCTCCTATATTATCCTCCTACACATGTGTACCTCCTATATTATCCTCCTACACATGTGTACCTCCTATATGATCCTCCTCCACATGTCTACATCCTATATTATCCTCCTCCACATGTTTACCTCCTATATTATCCCCCTACACATGTGTACCTCCTATATGATCCTCCTCCACATGTGTACCTCCTATATGATCCTCCTCCACATGTGTACATCCTATATTATCCTCCTCCACATGTGTACCTCCTATCTGATCCGCCTAAACATGTGTACCTCCTATATTATCCTCCTACACATGTGTACATCCTATATTATCCTCCTCCACATGTGTACCTCCTATCTGATACGCCTAAACATGTGTGCATCTTATATGAATCTCCTCAATATGTGTACCTCCTATATGATCCTCCTCCACATGTGTACATCCTATATGATCCTCTGACCACCTCTAGTATCTTCCACAGCGGACTAACTAGTCTACCGATGGTTGTTTTCCGTGGATCAATCGTGTTTGTTGTGTAGATAAGTTGCTTAGTGATTACACAGTGTTTGTATAAATTGTCAACAGAGCCGGGCCCAGCCGAGAGCGAACCTGGGGGCGAAGACTAAAAGGAACTAGATACCAAGTAGGATTAGATATTTTATAGTGGAAATACAAACCCTGGCCGCCGAGCTACTACAAACCTACAGAAATAACTGGTTAGAGGTGGAAAATCAGTATTTCGATAAACATTTTTAGTTCCTGTTCTTTATCGTTCTATTCTTATATCCTAGGGAAAATAAGAGAGTTTAGATGGAAAAATAACTTTACGTGTGAATCATTAAATAAATAAAAATAAGGTGACCTGGTGGTCTAGGGGTAAGTTGTCAGACTTCTGTGCTGGGGTCCGGGGTTCAATCCTCGGTCCTGTCACAGATTTATCTGATTACCAAACCCTTCCTTCACCTCTGACAAGACTTGTATCAATCACAACTTGTGAATGTGTGGAATGCCAGGCCTCCACCGTGGTTCGGATACCACGTTAAGCTGTAGGTCCTCCATTTCATCTCACAATTACCCTACCATTACACATTAGTGTAAGGGCGTATAACCCGAACGGGTAGTAAGACGCGGTGCTAATAATAATAAAATTAAAATAAAGACAAAATATTCTATTGACTCTACTTTGAAAATCCCGCTAAGTAAAATTGAGTAATTTGTAGCTCAGTGCCCCTCTCAACCTTTTTCTTCTCAGCTGATATGGAAGGATAGAGAAGAAAGAGGAGGGAGGAAATAAAGGAAGATGGAGGAGGCAACATTGCATTGACAAAGGTTTGATCGTTACTTTCAAATGTTTTAACAGGGGTGGGTTTTTTTTTGCTCCTTTCTCGCGCTGAATAAGCGAACATCACGAGATGCGGGGCCTAAAGAAGGGCGGGGGGATAGGGGGATAGGGGGGGAGAACTATCCGTCCTTCAACCTCCGACAGGACCAAGGTTCAATTATTTGTCGGCCATTGTTCCTGCTTGAAAGCCAGAAGGATCTATCCGCAACACATTCTCTTGTCAAACCACTCTTCATTCGGATGATAACGCCTGTGGGCTCCTGGTAACTGACACCTACTGAGAGTTTTTTACTGTTTTTTTATATTTCTTTTTACTGTAGGTGACCTGGCGGTTTAGGGGTAAGTTGTCAGACTTCTATGCTGGCGGCCGGGGTTCAATCCTCGGTCCCGGCACAGATTTATCTGATTACCCAACCCTTCCTTCACCACTGACAAGACATCTTGTGAATGTGTGGAATGCCAGGCCTCCACCGTGGTTCGGATACCACGTTAAACTGTAGGTCCTCCATTTCATACACCCTACCATTACACATTAGCGTAAGTGCGTATAACCCGAACGGGTGGTAAGACGCGGGGCTAATAATAATAATAATAATAATAATAATTTTACTGTCAGTAAGGCGAGATCTGTTGGGTGTTTGGCTTCATTTCATGTGAGTAAACAGCTGTTAGCACACGTGTGTGCTGACAAACATTGCAATATACCCGTCGCGCAAATTCAACCATAGTCGGGAATTGATCCATTGATCCGAAGAAAGTGTACAAATCTGGTACAATACCCACACAAGCCAGGGTTATACAAACTATAGGGTTATTTTTATAGGAAGAACAGTGGAAGTTAGTTACTAAAACAATTTTAATACATTCATACGTCAAGTCATTTTATTTGCAGCAGCATCTTTTGATGGATGTTTTCAATACCTATAAAACAACACAGATAACAAAGTAAAATTTTATGAATTTTGGTCGCAAATAAATTTGTTTTAATTTTCTCTATTGTTCTTCCGACAAAAATCAGGGTCTATGCCAAACTTAAAATATCACATTTTAAACCGTGATATCTCCTCGACGTTTGTAAAAATAATAATAATAATAATAATAATAATAATAATAATAATAATAATAATAGGGCCGCAATGTTTCATAAGGACCGCGGGCCACGAGTTTAACATGCCTGAAATTGTTATTGTTATTATTGTTATTATTATTATTATATGTTTCTACTCCTTGTTAAAATACAAACACCGCAGCTGTTTTATTGTTACTGGCGTGTTACTAACAGAAAGAGCTGAGCCGTGTGTGTATATACTCCCACAACCCCTGGGTAGGTTGGTAACAATGCTGCCAGGTGGATAATTAGCGCGTCTCGGTTGGTAAGCCCGCTATTGCCCGGAGAGAATCTCTTCTTCCCTTTGACGAGACAGAAATAAGGCACAGCGAGAATTACTGGGGAGAAAAAGAAAGGGAAGAGGAGACGGGTATAGTAAGAAGTAACGTTAGAAAGAGTGATAAAGGAATAGAAGAATACCATAAACAAGACGAGAAAGAACGAGAAAGGAAGAGAAGAATACCATAAACAAGGCGATAAAGAACGAGAAAGGAAGAGAAGACTACCATAAACAAGGCGAGAAAGAACGAGAAAGGAAGAGAAGAATACCATAAACAAGGCGAGAAAGAACGAGAAAGGAAGAGAAGAATACCATAAACAAGGCGAGAAAGAACGAGAAAGGAAGAGAAGACTACCATAAGACGTAAGGCTTAAGGCGTAATTCTCGCAATAGACTAGACTGCTGATGACGGGGAGATCGGGGTACGAATCCTGGTCGGGCGTACTGGGGGTGTTCCGACCCCCTAAGTGGTCTTCCACTCTCCCTCCACGCAGATTCGTATCATTGGTGTAATGTGGGTTTCCCTTTTGACAGTGATGAACTAACGGCCGGGGGGCTGGGTGTTGTGTCTGTCCTGTCTGTCCTAGGTTTAAGCTAGTTTATAAGTCTTGTGCTGATATAATCAGTCGGTTCAGAAAGTGCACGATAAATATCAAATATATATATTTATAATATAATTATAGGTGACCTGGCGGTCTAGGGGTAGGGTGTCAGACTTCTGTGCTGGCGGCCGGGGTTCAATCCTCGGTCCCGACACAGATTTATCTGATTACCAAACCCTTCCTTCACCTCTGACAAGACATCTTGTGAATGTGGGGAATGCCAGGCCTCCACCGTGGTTCGGATCCCACGTTAAACTGTAGGTCCTCCATTTCATCTCACAATCACCCTACCATTACACATTAGCGTAAGTGCGTATAACCCGAACGGGTAGTAAGACGCGGTGCTAA
>CABEEJ010008211.1:13887-25343 GCA_901482245.1 Timema douglasi
GGGGGGGGGGGGGAACACCTCAATACAACCAACCGGGATTCGAACCCCAATATCCCCGTCAGTCCAATCCAACATGAGAATGACATATTAGACAGAGCGATCACTGATGCAAGTAAGTTGAACAGTTGATTTATTCGGGTTATTTAACGAGCACTTTATGAACAGAATGAACAATCAACCAGTGGCGGCTCGTGTATAGCCACTGCGGAACTGCAGCACCCCCTATTTCCACTTGATATTATCGATAACATTTAATATAATGAGTCCTTTTTTATTTAATTGTTTCTTTATTTTTGTAGTACAATATATATTCCTTAAGTTTAATGTAGGTACTTCAGTAGCCATCCCCCAGTTTATGAAAAAGATACAAAAATCTTTGTATGGAACTGTGCGCTTCACAGTGCCAGCGATGTGTTGTTTGATTATTGTGCGCATGCGCACATAGTAGGTGTGTGGGGAGTAAGGCGGGACTGCCAGGTAGAGAGAGAGCACTGTTGCTCTCGCAGTGCCGGCTCTAGCGTGATGGTAGAAGGAAGTTTTTTTTTACTTAGCGTGTGTTGTGTTTAAAAACCGTGTACCATATTCTTGAATGTGATAAAGTGTAGAAGAGTGTAGAATTAGGTTATTATTCTGCTTCTAGCTATTCTATTTGATTCATTTTTTTCAGTTATTTTATTTAACAGAAAAACTAAATGCGCTTGCAGTACTTTCAATGGAGAAAATTTCCTCAATTGTCATCCAGAGATCATGGAGAAAATTATTGAACTTTTTGGGCAAATTAAAACAAGAATAATGGATTTCATTTTTAAATGAACAGATCAAGCTTGAACTGTAATAATTTAAGTTAAAGTAAGTAAAAAATTTGTTTTTTGTTAATACTTTATCAAGTTCCTGAATAAAATTTCTTTTTATACATATTTGTTTCCTTTTACACAATTTTAAAACAAAGGCTAAACATTTTCTGGAGCAGCACCCCCAATAATTTTAGCTACCACCGCCACTGATATCGACACACGATTTACAAACCAAAATAATTTCAGAACAGACACAACACCCAGTCTTCCAACTTTAATTTAACACTGTTAAAATTGAGGCCCCTTTTCACCAAATATAAATGAAGGTTTTGATCTTTCTTGGAATCAAACCAGGCCTCTTAATTTCGGCGGGATGATGCACTACTGATTGAGCTTGGGTTTGAATTGGAATTGAGATTGCTGACACCTGAACTATTGTTCGGACCGTCACCCCTTTACAACTAACAATATGAAAGTGAGTTGTTACACACGGAAGCGCTGTTACCAATGACTTACCCCAAATACACCCAATATCATTGCTGAGGATACTGCACGTCTTATGGAGAGGTAAACTTGATCTTTTCTCTCTCTCTCTCTCTCAGTCAACTGTTGACAAATCTCCTCGCTCTCAGTTATGTTGGATGGTGGTGTTCTGGGTTAATAAAGAGCTACTGGCAACCTCGACTAACCAACGTTGCCAAACTTGTCTTATATTCAAGGGAAGATTGAACACACAAAAACAAGAGAATGACAACGCTGTTTTCCCAATTGTAGCCATGCAGTTCCCTCAGAGATGATATTCAGTGTAGCCCACTTCTGTGGACGCGTGGTCTAACGCGCTACTCTCGTGTTAGACTAGACTGCCGACGACGGATATATCGGGGTTTGATTCTGGCCGGTTGCACTGAGGGTGGTTTTTTCCTAAATGCTTTTCCACTATTCTACGCAAATGCGAGTGCACTTTTTCTCTCAATTAAGCCTACCTAATTCCTAAACCATTAGCACTATCCAGTGTCCAAGGACTCAACTTGGTTCTAACACAGACATGAATGTCAGCGTACAACCCCCCACCCCCCACCCCCTTCGTTCCCCTATTCTGAGTTCCGATCTTGAAACTATCGTATAGTGACACCAAAAAACAAAACAAAAAGCCAGACGATTGTGTAAAATACTCTTTTCCCCCCCCCCCCTTGTTAATGAGACTAGCACTTGACGCTTCATTGTATTATTTATAGAGTGGTTGGAATCAAAAACATTGTTCCATCATGGCGGCGGCCGCAACAAAGACAGAATTCCCCCATGAACCCTCGCGGGGGAGGGGGCGGAGATATTTCTGGTTTATTGGCTACGTGGTTTGAAGTAGCTGTCATCCGTTGTCAAAATAATATTCGTCATTAAAGTTTCACAGAGAACCGGAAAATATATATCCCCGCCACAAACGCGATTATTAGGCCTAGGGTTTTCAGGTCAGGTTTTGTGGGGAGAGAAGAATCGTTTCCAAAAATACATTTTGTTAATATGAATACAAAGGGCAGCCATAGAGTCGGACTGTTGTTGTTTGACATTTGCAAGTCAGTGGTACAGTCAGGAACCAGTGGTAGAATCAGGAACCTGTGGTACAATCAGGAGCCAGTGGTACAGTCAGGAACCAGTGGTAGAATCAGGAACCTGTGGTACAATCAGGAGCCAGTGGTACAGTCAGGAACCAGTGGTAGAATCAGGAACCTGTGGTACAATCAGGAGCCAGTGGTAGAATCAGAAGCCAGTGGTAGAATCAGGAACCAGTGGTACAATCAGGAGCCAGTGGTAGAATCAGGAGCCAGTGGTAGAATCAGGAGCCAGTGGTAGAATCAGAAGCCAGTGGTACAATCAGGAACCAGTGGTAGAATCAGGAACCAGTGGTAGAATCAGGAAACAGTGGTAGAATCAGAAGCCAGTGGTACAATCAGGAACCAGTGGTAGAATTAGGAGCCAGTGGTACAATCAGGAGCCAGTGGTAGAATCAGGAACCAGTGGTACAATCAGGAACCTGTGGTACAATCAGGAACCTGTGGTACAATCAGGAGCCAGTAGTAGAATCAGGAACCAGTGGTACAATCAGGAACCTGTGGTACAATTAGGAGCTAGTGGTACAATCAGGAACCTGTGGTACAATCAGGAACCTGTGGTACAATTAGGAGCCAGTGGTATAATTAGGAGACAGTGGTACAGTCAGGAACCAGTGGTATAATCAGAAACCAGTGGTATAATCAGGAGACAGTGGTTTACAGGCCTCATTCAACAGATAAGCAGAATACCAGCCTCAAGTAATGAAATCTCGCAGAATAGTGAAATGGGGCGTGACGAGATTTCTCCAGTAAAATGGGCCCAAGGGTCTCGCGATTGATGCAAACAAACATTCCAGAGGTTGCTTATATCTACGTGGACAGGATTAGGAGGGTGAATAGTACCAGTACATGGAGAGAATATACAACCCCCACTGAAAGCTTGGAGGCCCGAATCCTGGACCCCTGGCTCAGTCGTCAATATGGTTTACTCTACCAGTTTAAATTGATTACATCAATATTACATTCTCTTTAAGCTCACCAATAAAAACATTCAAAGATAGAAATTAGTATTTTTTAAATATTATTATTATTATTATTAGCACCGCGTCTTACTACCCGTTCGGGTTATACGCACTTACGCTAATGTGTAATGGTAGGGTGATTGTGAAATGAAATGAAGGACCTACAGTTTAACGTGGAATCCGAACCACGGTGGAGGCCTGGCATTCCCCACATTCACAAGTTGTGGTTAATACACGTCTTGTCAGAGGTGAAGGAAGGGTTTGGCAATCAGAAAAATCTGTGCCGGGACCTAGGATTGAACCCCGGCCGCCAGCACAGAAGTCTGACACCTTACCCCTAGACCACCAGGTCACCATTATATTTTAAATAATCAAAGTTCTTTGTGAAGTCGAAGATCCAGTGTTGTTTCTTATCCACCCAACAGTCGAGAAGAGTCATAAATACACAACCTAATTAATCCTAACCTATACCTTGATTTTATTACGAACGAAAATTTTAAGCATATTTTAAGAAATTTGAACATAAATTTTCTACAGTCAACAATGATATAGCATTTTACCAAAATAAACGGCCCCCATGATGTAGTGTTCGGTGCACCTGGATACTAGCCTAGGGGTCCCAGGTTCGATTCACGGCCGATGCCTTCGGTAGTTTCTCCGAAAGTGTAATACACCAAAGGTCACCACGGCTAGGTTAATTAAAGCTTCAGTAAAATTCAGTAAACCAGACCGAGATTCAAACTTGGATCCCCCCCCCATTATGGGCAGTCTATTCTAATGCGAGAGTAGCGCGTTAGATCACGCGGCCACCTAAGAGTGTGATAAAGAAGGATTGGTGTGTCACATATTAATAGACAGATACACCGTTGAAATACGTCATCAACGAGAAAAAGATGGAGGGGAGTGGTGCAGAGATGGAATTAGAAGAGGGGTAAGTGGATGTCCCGACAGATCAGGAAGTACTACAAGTCCTGGGGACTGTGGTCGGAAAACTAGAGGTGCAGCGGTATGTTGAGGGTGACCCGGCGGTCTAGGGGTAAGGTGTCAGACTTCTGTGCTGGCGGCCGGGGTTTAATCCTAGGTCCCGGCACAGATTTATCCGATTACCAAACCCCTTCCTTCACGTCTGACAAGACATCTTGTGAATGTGAGGAATGCCAGGCCTCCACCGTGGTTCGGATTCCACGTTAAACTGTAGGTCCTTCATTTCATCTCACAATCACCCTTCCATTACACATTAGCGTAAGTGCGTATAACCCGAACGGGTAGTAAGATGCGGTGCTAATAATAATATGTGAGCAAGAGAAAAGGTTATACAGTTAGTTTCGCTAAAAAAAAATATAGTTTTCAAAAAATTATTATCCCATGACTAAATAAATTGGTAGAATATTTTAATGGTAACTTCTTGTGATGTTTTTTTTTTAATTATGTGTAAACAGAAAGTTTGTACATAAGTACAGTATATCATCTTCTTCAGTGAATACATTCTGAGACATATCATTTTCCTCGGTTCTGAACATCTTCGTTCATATATATGTAGCTTCTTCCTTTACTGATATCTGTTAGCATTCCAGATCTTCTTCCTCCTCTTTCCCCCCTCTATATTCCCCTCCATGATCCTCTTTATTAAACGGTGGACCAATCAGTATGTACTAAACATTATTTGTTTCATCTGCCCCTGCGACGTGCTGGTGTTTGCGGCCGATATATTCGTCTGGTTAAGATGTGTGATATCAGAAGGCTAATCAGGTTTGTAGGAAAAATACCACCAGGGAGACGAATAAATATATGGGAGGAGTAGATGACAGTAAGTGAGGGAGTGAGAGGAGAAGAATGGAAGCAAATAAAGGAGGAAGAATAATGGAAGGAAAGAGGAAGATGGAGAAATTTTACTAAACTGGCCAAGCCCCATGTTGGAAAAAGTTGTTGATGATTATGAGATATTTTTTTTAAATTTGAGTCATCGGTTACAGCGTGGTTGTCTGAGGACGCGTAACCCCGTAAACCTGCGCTATTACCGAAGAGCGGTGTGTATGTGGTCTCCTCTGTGTTTTCTCATCCTCGGGCTATGCACAAACAAATCGCTCTCTGCAGAAATGGCCTTAAACAAAAGTAGTTTCTGTAACTCCCCTCAGAAAGGACTTCAGTTAATGGGTAAAGATCTTTTTTCAAAGAATACTAAAGATCAATTTGGTAACTTTAGTGCTCTTTGCATAAAAGGCTTCAGCAATGTAGTTACTCTAGTGCTATTTGCAGAAAGAGCTTCAGATCAAAGTAGTGATTTTAGTGTTCTTTGCATAAAAGGCTTTAGCAATGTAGTTACCTTAGTGTTCTTCGCAGAAAGGGCTTCAGTAACTTACTTAAGCCCTTTCTATAAGGAATTGTGGAAACTACTTTTGTTTGATTGAGTCCCTTTCTGCGAAGAGCGATTCTTAAGCCATGCTAATGCAACTCATATTCCTCTCTCTTTCCCTCTCGCGATTCTGACAGGATCTTCATTGAAAAGGAACTACGTATGAGAAGAGGACAGAGACAAAACTTGGTTTCATAATTATGCAAACAAGTTGTATCTTAGTGGGTGGTCGCCACAATCCCCCCTCTTCAAACTTTCCAGGGGAATTATGGGAGATAATTGTTTTCTACTTTGAATATTAGTTGTTCCAGTTTGATGTCGAGAGGCCTAGGGGAATTCTCTCAAAGAGTTGAATACCACAACTTCCCTCGCTCTCAAGAGAAAAGAAATCAAGAGTTCGTAGAGAACTGAATTGAGTTTTGGAAATCTCAGTTGATAACTCGTGCTTAACAAAACAATAGATTCTTGTAGTGAAAGGTTCCATTGTACTCTTGAAATAAACACATAAAATATGTAGGTAGAACAGAGAAAGGGGAACTTAAGAAATTTATTTCTACAAGAGAATCATTGCAGATTATCGCACTAAAATGTATTCAAAGCGTTTTATTGGGGAAAGTTATATAGAATGAGACGTCTCTCGACTTTATAGCTAAGGTGGAAGTGTGGGAAACGTGGGTTAAGGAAAGTATGAAAGTATTTTTGTGGTTTTGAAAGCAAATATATAAGTCAAAATAAATGAAACATTTCTCCAGTAGAAACATTGAGTTTAATTTTCTTCCCATGATGATATCAACAGTTGTTGAATATTTATCACTAGCATAGCGGCATTAGAAGACAAACTTTTTAAATGAGGAGAGAAA
Organism: Timema douglasi; assembly: GCA_901482245.1. Taxonomy (NCBI): domain Eukaryota; kingdom Metazoa; phylum Arthropoda; class Insecta; order Phasmatodea; family Timematidae; genus Timema; species Timema douglasi. The sequence goes on from CABEEJ010008211.1 coordinate 20,464, forward strand.
AAGTTGTCATTAAATTCCAGAGCAACTTTGACCAATTTCAAACAAATGTTGATAGCACCATGCGAAAAAATTATATCTATGTTTTTACTTGAGAAATATTCATTGATGAAGTTTGGCTAAAAAATCTTTTTGCTTAAAAAAACCGAAAAAAATACTGCCCTCAACTTTAAATCCCTACTATTCAATTTTAAAAGGTTTATTTGTCAAAGGCTATCAACTTAACATAGATTTTGAGTTTTCGGTGTTTAACTATTTAAAAAAACCATACATTCCCCCCCCCCCTTTATATCACGATGATAAACTTAAAACGACCCTTCTCTCTCAGCTCTCCATCTATTTGTGCGTCATACGCTTAAGTAAGAATTAAGTTGTTATTAAAATCAACCAAAGAGAAATATTTTAATTACAGATACACAATCACACTCAAATCATGGTTTCCATGGAGATGTAAACAAAGGATGATTTTTACAGATGAGCCAATAACCACGCAGTATAAAAGCTGGAAATACGCTAGAAAAATTGGGTTTTCGTGGGAAGCTTTTATTTTTATCGACATATTGGATCTCTAACATGTAAAATGACTGTCAGTTCCAAAAAATTAGTTGATCCATTTTCTCGTAATTTAAATGACCGGAAATGGCCTTAATACAAGTTCCCCCTTTCCCCAGGTTTCTTAGTAAAGACTCTTGAGGGATGGCTAAAAATAAACTTTTGGAGTACGTCGATGGTTTTAAAATTGAAAAATAACTATCAAAAGATAATCAGCACTGTCAAGGCTATAAAAAAAAGATTCCAAAAGAACCAAATGCTCCCTTTATGAAACAATCTCAGCTTGTAAGTCAAATACGCGTCTTGGCCGAGTAAAGTAAAAGCTCATAATACACAGTTCAGTTGCAATACGGTATGTTGTTTCGCGACGTACAATATCGACCTCTCCTGTGACATTGGTAGGGAGGGCCTTAGGTAATTAAACAAGTGCTCGTAACAGACAGGAAGATGGTAATCAGCCTGTTACTTGCTGTTACAACGAGTGACTGACATGACAACGCCAGGCCACATGACGCATCGATACTAAGTCCACAAGACAGAGAAGAGAACATACAACCCTTGTATTGTGCTTGTTGTGAGCCCGCCCTAGCTCCTGGTATGTTGTGAGAGAACAGAACATACAACCCTTGTATTGTGCTTGTTGTGAACCCACCATATCTCCTGGTATGTTGTGAGAGAAGAGAACATACAACCCTTGTATTGTGCTTGTTGTGAGCCCGCCCTAGCTCCTGGTATGTTGTGAGAGAACAGAACATACAACCCTTGTATTGTGATTGTTGTGAACTCACCCTAGCTCCTGGTATGTTGTGAGAGAAGAGAACATACAACCCTTGTATTGTGCTTGTTGTGAACCCGCCCTTGCTCCTGGTATGTTGTGAGAGAAGAGAGCATACAACCCTTGTATTGTGCTTGTTGTGAACCCACCATATATCCTGGTATGTTGTGAGAGAAGAGAGCATACAACCCTTGTATTGTGTTTGTTGTGAACCCGCCCTAGCTCCTGGTATGTTGTGAGAGAACAGAACATACAACCCTTGTATTGTGCTTGTTGTGAACCCACCCTAACTCCTGGTATGTTGTGAGAGAAGAGAGCATACAACCCTTGTATTGTGCTTGTTGTGAACCCACCCTAGCTCCTGGTATGTTGTGAGAGAACAGAGCATACAACCCTTGTATTGTGCTTGTTGTGAACTCACCCTAGCTCCTGGTATAGTTGTGAGAGACCAGAACATACAACCCTTGTATTGTGATTGTTGTGAACCCACCCTAGCTCCTGGTATGTTGTGAGAGAACAGAACATACAACCCTTGTATTGTGATTGTTGTGAACCCACCCTAGCTCCTGGTATGTTGTGAGAGAACAGAACATACAGCCCTTGTATTGTGCTTGGTGTGAGCCCGCCCTAGCTCCTGGCATGTTGTGAGAGAACAGAACATACAACCCTTGTATTGTGCTTGTTGTGAGAGAACAGAACATACAACCCTTGTATTTTGCTTGTTGATGAACCTACCCTAGCTCCTGGTATGTTGTGAGAGAGCCCTAAGAATGTCCAGATATGTTCGGAGGTTGTCCGTCAGACAAGTAGCGAGGAGAGGGTGCAATTAATTAAAGCGAACATTTCCCACCGCCCAATAATTCACTTGATTTATCGCCGACGGGTCTGTTCCCCAGCCATTTGTCCGCTGTTCCTCATTCAAGGCAGGAGTAGACCGCAGTAGACCAGAATTAGATCGCGCGCACGTGGACACTGATATTTCACCTCATTTATTCGGGTCGACCTTGCTGGTGCAATGAAATATTTGTTTTGACACAACAATTTGTAAACCGTATGCCTTTTACAAAAACAACTGAGAGAGAATTCTATTTATTTATAAAAGGGCTTGTATTATAGTCGATACTATCCACAACTTATTGAAATAGTTATTTTGAAAAAAAGACACCAAACTTTCCCAAAAGGTATTTTTTATTCTACTTAAAACATTAAAATGGATTTTAAAACATTCAAAATTCACTTTAATATTTCATTTATGTATAACAACCCACTTCAGGGGTCGAATGGTATAAGGCGTCAAGTTCGCAATATACTAGATTGCCGATAACAGGGAGATGGAGGTTCGAATTCCGTTCAAGTGTTTCATAAATGCGTTCCCAGTCTACCTGAACAGTGATGTGGATATATCTCCACTCACATTCGAGCTTCCTAGTTGGGACACAGCTCAATGTGGGTAAGATGGTAATAGGAGTCCTTGGGGGTTAAGATGGCTTAGTGGTCAGCAACAATTAGTGGTTAGTGGTCAGCAACAGTTAGTGGTTGCACGGGTTTCTTTGGTTAAAACTGGATCAAGGCTACCATTTGATAATGTTGTGGGATTGTCATGATTTATAGACACCAAATACTTTTAATTCCCAGTAAACTTTATTATATCTAACCTCACAGTGAGGGCAATCTCACCTAACCTCACAGGGAGGGCAATCACACCTAACCTCATAGTGAGGGCAATCACACCTAACCACACAGTGAGGGCAATCACACCTAACCTCACAGTTAGGGCAATCTCACCTAACACTCACAGGGAGGGCAATCACACCTAACCTCATAGTGAGGGCAATCACACCTAACCTCACAGTGAGGACCATCACACCTAACCTCACATGGAGGGCAATCACACATAACCTCACAGTGAGGACCATCACACCTAACCTCACAGGGACGGCAATCACACCTAACCTCACAGGGAGGGCAATCACACCTAACCTCACAGGGAGGACCATCACACCTAACCTCACAGGGAGGGCCATCTCAACTAACCTCTCAATGAGGACCATCACACCTAACCTCACAGTGAGAACCATCACACCTAGCCTCACAGGGACGGCAATCACACCTAACCTCACAGTGAGGGCAATCACACCTAACCTCACAGTGAGGGCAATCACACCTAACCTCACAGTGAGGGCAATCTCACCTAACCTCACAGTGAGGGACAATCTCACCTAACCTCCTCACAGGGAGGGCAATCACAACTAACCTCATAGTGAGGGCAATCACACCTAACCTCACAGGGAGGGCAGTCACACCTAACCTCACAGGGAGGACCATCTCACCTAACCTCACAGGGAGGGCCATCTCACCTAACCTCACAGGGAGGGCCATCTCACTTAACCTCACAGGGAGGGCCATTTCACCTAACCTCTCAGTGAGGACCATCACACCTAACCTCACAGGGACGGCAATCACACCTAACCTCACAGTGAGGACCATCACACCTAACCTCACAGGGAGGACCATCTCACCTAACCTCACAGGGATGGCCATCTCACCTAACCTCTCAGTGAGGACCATCACACCTAGCCTCCAGGGACGCAAATCACACCTAACCTCACAGGGAGGGCAATCACACCTAACCTCACAGGGAGGGCAATCACACCTAACCTCACAGTGAGGACCATCACACCTAACCTCATAGTGAGGGCAATCACACCTAGCCTCACAGGGATGGCAATCACACCTAACCTCACAGGGAGGGCAATCACACCTAACCTCACAGTGAGGGCAATCACACCTAACCTCACAGTGAGGGCAATCTCACCTAACCTCACAGTGAGGGACAATCTCACCTAACCTCACAGGGAGGGCCATCTCACCTAACCTCACAGGGAGGGCCATCTCACTTAACCTCACAGGGAGGGCCATCTCACCTAACCTCTCAGTGAGGACCATCACACCTAACCTCACAGGGACGGCAATCACACCTAACCTCACAGGGAGGACCATCTCACCTAACCTCACAGGGAGGGCCATCTCACCTAACCTCTCAGTGAGGACCATCACACCTAGCCTCCAGGGACGTAAATCACACCTAACCTCACAGGGAGGGCAATCACACCTAACCTCACAGTGAGGGCCATCTCACCTAACCTCACAGTGAGGGCAATCTCACCTAACCTCACAGGGAGGGCAATCACACCTAACCTCACAGTGAGGACCATCACACCTAACCTCACAGGGAGGGCCATCTCACCTAACCTCACAGTGAGGGTCATCTCACCTAACCTCAGAGTGAGGGCAATCACACCTAACCTCACAGTGAGGACCATCACACCTAACCTCACAGTGAGGGCCATCTCACCTAACCTCACAGTGAGGGCCATCACACCTCAGTCAGTTCCCCTCCCAATCCTCAGCTCAATCGTGTGATGAAGGCTTACGTGTTGGCGCATCTATCGCCTGACGTCACACGCAAACGTGAGATGATCACACATTCGTGGCTAGAAAACAACAACACTATGTAACGAACCAAAACTGGGCACGGGGAAAAGTGGGGTTATTA
>CABEEJ010008212.1:0-25338 GCA_901482245.1 Timema douglasi
GACTGGGTATAACTAGCTCAAGATAGGGATATGGTGTAATTAGGTGGACTGGGTATAACTAGCTCAAGATAGGGATAGGGTGTAATTAGGTGGACTGGGTATAACTAGCTCAAGATAGGGATAGGTGGCTAACTTCATAAGTGCGGCAATGAACATTCGAGTTCCTAATGCCATATGGCAAGTAATTAAGCCATACATTTATATTAATTAGACAATTAGGCTACATACTTAAACTATTTGAAGAACATGTATTTCACTCCTAAACTAAACATCCCTGTGTGTTTTCCTGACACCATCGATAGTTACCCTAATTACTAGAAATTATATCAGGGTTGTTTACCATCTGCTACGATTATAATTAGAAAACGTGTGCACCTCTGAAGTCATAAGGCTGAGACAACTAATTACAGTGCAGTCAAGCTGAAAGAAAATGTTTACCTTACCAAGCTACCAAACTTGTCTTGATGTAGATGTTATAATAGCTGCTGTGACTTTTAAAGTAATTTAATAAACAACGTATAAAGCTTAATCACAGTAAATAGATATTTAATTATAGTATTTAAACAATAACTTACTAGAGCTAACTTAAAAAAAAGTTTTTTTGTTGGAAATCAAATTGGGAAAAATTACTAAACAATATGTGTTCGAAATATTTCAGCCTATAAGTAAAATACAAAACAATCCCAAACAATGGCTTGATTTGAATATAAAACAAACAAAAATATTTAATCTACATTTTATCTCATTGTTTGAAATATTTTACTATATTTTTGTCATCGTCATTTAATGAAAAATGAATTATTCAAAGAAAAATTAGTTTTTAAATGGCTTTATTCTATTGTGTAACCTGATTATATTTGAAAATTAATATCATACACAGCAACACTCTTTAAAAAATACCAACATAAAATACGAGTTCAAATCTGATACTTAGGGCCGTATGTGTGTGTGTGTGTGTGTGTGTGTGTGTATATATTAATATATATATATATATATATATATATATATATAGAGAGAGAGAGAGAGAGAGAGATAAAGAGATAGTCGATATTCCGTTGTCAGTCACGCCACATTCAACCTGAAGTGCTTGTTATTCGTGTGTTGGCGAGCGTAACTCCAGTGGGACTAAACTATAACACCAATGTGTGAGCAAAGTGATGTCTACTATACAGACGCATGTATTAGATTTGTTGTATTAAAGGCATGTGTATCCATCGCTAGCTTAACATTTTATATTCACACATTTATTCTGAGAATTTACTGATAGTGTACTCAACGATATCCTTTAAAATACCTCAACCACAGCCTACTCAAAGATATCCATAGGGATAGCTACGTAAGTTACATATCCTCCGACTTGATGTATCCAGAGACCGATTAACCAGGATGTAAGTTACACAACTACACTAAAATCAGAAATCGTATCGAAGTTCAGTTTTATGCATTCCTAATCTAACAAGGGAAAAAAATCGAATCAGTGAAACGATGCTTCAATTTTAATTAATTAAGGATGTTTTTCAACTGTACTAGTTTTTTAAAAAAATATGGTAAACATGGTAATATGATATGGTAACGGTTTCACGGATCTCATTTCTATTGTCTTAGAATGAAACTATATTATTATTATTATTATTACCGCGTCGTACTACCCGTTCGGGTTATACGCACATACGCTAATGTGTAATGGTGGGGTGATTGTGATATGAAATGGAGGACCTACAGTTTAGCGTGGGATCCGAACCACGGTGGAGGCCTGGCATTCCTCACGTTCACAAGTTGTGGTTAATACACGTCTTAGAATGAAACTATAGAAGACCACACTACGATGTGACCACTGGTTCAATCTGTGTTACCTATACCTTGATTTTCGTTGGAAGAAGAGTTTAAAAAATTCAAACGTATTTCTTTGCAGCCAACATTAATAACATTTTATTATATTATTTGTGTTATTTTTATAAGTATTGATCATATATATCAAATATTATACATGCATATAACATGACTTGATGTATTAATATATTACAATTGATTTATTAACTACCAGATACTGTTATAACTACGAAAATTAGGGTATATCTAAGTTACGCATTATGAGACTATGAGACAGAATCTTGAGTTGGACTTTGTGAAGGTATTCCCCTATCAGCCTAAAGAAGCTTATGATGCCTCCAAGATTAATGTACCTTTGTCCAAACCCCACCCGAGGTATCTGACCCAGAATTTACAAAGTCCATTACCGACAGGGGAGTTGTACAGGATCCTGTCCACAACTCCATTGCTGTATCTGCCAGTATTCACGGCGTTCACTATTCACAGCATCTGTTGACGACAGATTTGAAGTGCCCCATTATTAACTCTGGCTATTGAGCCACCCACAAACTATAGAGGCCCGAATGTAAGTGCAATGAATGAGCGCAAAACCCATGTTTCCTTCCGTTTAAGGGTGCTACAAGGTAGAGGAGCGGTTAGACGTTTAGAAATTCAAAATTATTTAATAAGTTGTTTTTTATTACCACGTCTTACTAGCCTTTCGGGTTATTCACTTATGTACTAGTTAGTCTAATAGTTTTAGGGATGAGGAGGGTTATATTTATAGAAAATATATCAGTAGTTGCGTGGATAGAATGTAAAACCTCAATTTGGATAAAAACCACCCTAGGTACACGAGCCAAGTTTGGACCTCAATCTCCCCGTCATCAGCAGTCTAGTCTACTGCGAGAGTAGCGCGTTAGACCATGTAGCCACTGAAGCAGGTTTGTTTAGTATCGTTTTCAACTAAATGTGGTCAAAAATTTTCTGACCAGTTAAAAAGTTCAAATTTTAAGTTTAAATATTTATTTTTTTAAAGACGCCTTACGCGAAAATTTATAATTATGAGACTACATAAAAGGGTTTTAAGCTATATCTAGCTTTCCTCTATCAAATAAACTCATTTTTTTTGTGATTTGTTCACAAAATAAAATTGTAAGATAATGTGGTACGGTTTTATAAGGTTTCATGTGAGCTATCACACAGTAAGGTACTCCTAACTTGAAATTTTAATGTTTTAACTAGTAATAACTTTCGCCTACAATTTGTTGAAACCAATATTTAAAACTATAAAACCAATTCATAAATAATTTGGGATTCTTAAACGTCTGCAACACTTCTCATTTCTCTCCCATGTCCTTACGGAGATTAATGTGACACCGAAAATTATAACTCCTTGTTTAGAATGTACAGTCATTGACTTAGCATAAAATAAAGTTAAAAAATAAAAATAAAAAATTGGGTGACCTGGCGGTCTAGGGGTAAGGTGTCAGACTTCTATGCTGGCGTCCAGGGTTCAATCCTCGGTCCCGGCAAAGATTTATCTGATTACCAAACCCTTCCTTCACCTCTGACAAGACATCTTGTGAATGTGAGGAATGCCAGGTCTCCACCGTAGTTCGGATTCCACGTTAAACTGTAGGTCCTTCATTTCATCTCACAATCGCCCTACCATTACACATTAGCGTAAGTGCGTATAACCCGAACGGGTAGTAAGACGCGGTGCTAATAATAATAATAATAATAATAATAATAAAGTTAAAATTATGTTGAGCCTTGGACAAACATTTTGGAACTTTTTTATCTTACAAAAATTACTCTCTTTTTTTTTCCAGCAAATCTTATCTCTAGGGATATCTGCATTAAAATGCGCTAATATTGTAAAGATGAGTAAGGTAAAAGTGAGAGGAAATGCACATACATTTGGGTGGAAAATAAATATTCTCACTCCACCCATCTGAGATTAACCCTCGACTGGTAACCAAGACTATACGAGCTTGACGTTTAGTCGGCGTGCACACCGATGGGAGTAGAAACACAGTTGAAAATATATTTAAATATCTCTATATTATTATTATTATTATTAGCACCGCGTCTTACTACCCGTTCGGGTTATACGTAAAATATCTCTATAGGCTAGTTAAATGTACCCTACGCTTGTAAGGCTGGTTTTATAATAATACATAAGGCTATGTGTACACAATCGACAAAAAATTGTCTAAATACTTTTTCATCGTTAGAATGTGTTCAATAAGTTTTAATGTAAGTGTATACACTGGCGACGACATGACAAAACGTGTTTCCGCATTTGAAAAGAGTTTTGGAGTGCCAAAACATTTGGAGCCGTGTACAGCGGGGACAGTTCTGTCGTTGCTCACCAGATTGTGTTTGGACCAGTCCATGACTTCAGTCTATAGGGTACACCGGGTACAGTTCTGTCGTTGCTCACCAGATTGTGTCTGTACCAGTCCATGACTTCAGTCTAGTTTAGGAACAAATACCGCATATAGTGCCTATTAATCCTTCGATTGTGCTCCTTATCCAATTGATGTCATGCCGAGAAATGTACTGTCCAACTAGAGCCAAAAGTTCATCAAAGCTGGAAACACCCATTCTATAGCAGGAAAAAATTTATGGAAATTATTCCTAAAGTGATCAAAACTTGTTTAAAGCTTTCCAAATTAAAGTCTTTCACTGTAAATGGGGTGTACCGAAAATGAAGTTCGCGTTGCCATCGTTTTTTAATGAAGACTACAAGAGCAAAAATAACACCTACTTCTTCTAAGTCCATGATGATACTGGGTTTAATATAAGTTTCTGGAACTTTTGTTTTTACTGACAACAAATATGTGCACTGTGAACATACACACCAACGACGCGACTGTTTCGTCGCTCATCTGTTTCTTTGCAGTTGCTAGCCAGAAAGGCAACGACAAAAAACTGTTTGGGCAATTTGTTGCCTGTGTACACATGGCTTAACGCATAGGTTATAGTGAATAGTGTATAGCAAACAGTGCACAATTCATAAGAAAAATATATAGGTCTGCAATGAAAAGTAGTGTATTAAGTCCTAAATAAATCGAGTGTGTTTTATTCATAGAAAATAGCCTAACCTTTTTTCACTACTAGATAACGACACTAAAAATACTTTTAAAAAAAAAGGTAGATCCGAAAAACCACGTTAGTTAAATTGTATATTTTGAAACTCGAATTTAACCAACTCTTTTAAGTTTTGTCTGTACTAATAAATCTAATTCGATTTTTATTTAGTTACGATTTTATTATTGTAATGGATATTATAGTGGAATTACTATTTTTCAATACCCGAATGAAAATTGTAATATTTGTATTTTATTTTCAATTAGATGTAAAATCATAGTGATTGACGCTAAAACAAAGAAAATTCATTAATTAAAAACAAGTAATGGTTTAGAGATGGGTCGATATCAGATTTTTTCGATACTCAATACCAATACCACCATTTTCTCACGATATTCGATACCGATACTAAAGTCGATACCAATATTGTCTAATGTATGCGCTATGTTAAGATAAGACACATAATTACCATACCACGATCATTAACACTACTAGATATTTAAAGATACTTTACCAATATTAGACTATAACTATTAAATAATATTATTTTATACAAATAACATGTAAACAAAACCAAGACAAATTTGTGAAATAGATATATAGTTGTCCTTGATGCACAAAGGTTTTTTTTAACTACACTTTCTTTACCAAATGCAAATTTTTGTTTACGAAAACCAAAATTTTAACACTCTCAAGATCCAGCCTGTTTATCTTTTGGTTACAGATCAGACCTACTGTTCTTAACATCCTCTCAGAGAAAATACTTTATTGCAAGCTGTCTGATTTGGGTAAATGATTCGGTCTTTCCAGTAACTGAAAATATTAGTATTAGGTGTCAGCATGGATTAGTTTAGAAAAGATTGTAATCTCCTCTTCTGCATTTGTTGGGTCAGTTGATTAGGGCGGTTTTCAACAACCGAGTTGTAGTACTAATTTGATTCTACACAACACAACCGCAGCCGAAGCTTTTGATGGATTTTGGTCGAACTTTTTGTTTGTTTTTAATATTGTAGCATACCAGTTAACCGCGGTGACACTACATTCTCTTTGCTTTATTGCCGTGGGTTAACAAACATATTTTTAATCTATTTCAATGCGATTGCTTCTATTTTTTGCGAGTTTTTTTTAGATATTTATATTTTTTCAATACTCGATACTATTTTTAATCACCCACTCGATACTCGATACCCCAAAGTATCGATGGTATCGAGGTATCACGAAAAGCATCAACCCATCCCTATAATGGTTACCACAAGGTATTTCAAACATAACGCTAAACACAGAAGATATTTATTCTCGTCTGCTTTTAATAGGTTATATCTACTCCTCGCATTCCTATTGGCCGATAACATCTCAAGTTCAATGATCATCTAGAATTCCCTCCGTCCATAACGTATAAGAAGATAAAGTTAAATCAATTTTATTCACTATGCACTGTTCACTATGTTTTGATTATAAACGCTATCATTGAAAATAAAGTTTCAACTATTTCCGCACGATGTGCTATACACTATTCGTTAGTTACGTTTTGCATGAATATAAACTCAGCCTAATCAAATAATCTAAGGAGTCGGGTTTGCTATAAGGTCAGGGTTCAAATCCTGGCTGAGTGTGTAGTGAGGTGGGGTTTCCTAAATACCTCGATAGTGTAAATACACGAATAAACCAGACGTTAAATGACGTAAAGTAAAGAAAATGTTTAGTTTGCTAATACTTTTGAACAAATTAAAAATTGATTTGTATGTCGAGTGTGGTCGATAACTTTGAGGCATTGACCTCGAAATGATGACCCGCCCACGATGAGGAACTGGTTACAAACGCAGTACTCACTTTCAGGGCAGTATTAAGAGCTGTGGAGGGCCCGGGACTGAAAAAAACATTGGAGGCCTCAACATTAAACTTTTTTTTTTTGCAACATTTCGATATTGTCATTCGTTCTTTACAAATTTAACTGTTAAAAGCTATATGTTAAATATATTATTTAAGTAAGAAATTATTAATCTTATATCAACCATTCTAAGGGTGGTTCGATATAATGTCTATATATCCGTAGTTGGGCATGCACTCAACCTTTCGGCTGGTTAGTGCTGCCTGCACCATCTGGTAGAAATAACATATAATAGAATAGTTCAGTAAGTGTTGTTGTTCCCTGTTGCCTTCCACACTGAATTTCTATAAGCGAGTGCGAAAGGGCTTGCCAATATTGACATAAAAGGGTTTTTCCCCCACATACCTTTCAGGGATCTGTTACATGCCACAAACAACATAGGACCAACAGCTTTACTTCCCCTCCGAAGTAAGTTGTGCTACGGATTTTCGAAGCTCAATATAGATGTATATATACATATATCTATATGCATCCACATCTCTTTGCATTATGTATATATACATAAAATATATCGAAATTGGAGATATCCTCTTATGTAGAGTACCTTCTAAGTCATTTTGTAATTAACATTGATAACATTTAACCATATTATTGTTATTTTATAGGTATTGATAATATATTTCAAAAGTATCCTATGAATAACACATGACATGACGTATGAATGCTTGAAAGTAGATCTAATAACTTTTTTCTAGCTGCCACATATGTCCACTCGTAATAAAATTGAGATAAATAGCCACGTACAGGATTTAAGACTCACCCATTTTCTAAGAGTACTTGATGGTTCTGATATGAAAGAGATTGAAACCAATAAGCTATTATTATAACTATTATTACTATTTGTACGTTTAACATAAGTTTTTATTTGCGTTTAATATACGACTTTATTCCAGAAGTAGGGAGGAGAGGTGTATCTTAGACGAAATGTGTGCGCACTACTATGGAGAGATTAAATTAAATTGACAATGAAAATCACATGTGGAAAATCATCATCAGTGCATACAATTGGGATTTGAACTAAAACCTCTTCGTCAACGATGACTAAGTGCTTTGTGAGACCGCACGATGCTTTAAAAACACTTAGCCACCGTATAGAGTGTAAGATCAATATACATTATTTTTAAATATCATACATTTATTGTTGGTGAAATAATTGATATATAAATACAATAATATATGTCAAGGATCAGTAAATATAGCACGTCATTTGTATTATTGTGTAAAACAAACCAGAGACTAGACTTTAATAGAATACATCATTTAATATATTTTATCTTAAATAATGAATATACATTAATTTAAACATATGTAATTTAAATTAACTTTCGTCGGATCAAAGAATGTAATTACAAAGGCCCTCTAACCAAAAATTAATATAACTTAATGAAGATTTAAAAATAAGTATAATATGATTATTACCAGAGCCCGGATTTTGATAACATTTCATCCCTTTGTATTTATTACATAACAGACAATGTCCATGTGTATATATATTCTGTTCATGTTTGTAGAAACGTTATTTTTAGGTCATTATTTGGTCATTTCTTGTCATTTTGGATTTTTTTTAGTTAATATTTTCTTGGCTTTCGTAATTGTTGAGTCCCTTATTATGAATTTTTGAGTCTCTTTAGGAATTTTTTAGGCATTTAAGGCATTTATTTTGCGTAAATATGTTCTTAAACACTATTGATATTTTATAAATGGACAAATTCTCAAATACATATTTTTTAAACAAACAATTGTCGAAATGATAAGATAATGTAGACAATGACGTTTGTATTCCCTTTGCTTCTATGTTTGTAAAACACACATTCCTTTTGGGACACTGCAATTAAGCTGGAAAGGGCTGTATTGGGAGGTTGAATAAAATATTTGCTAGCAAATATAATTTTCAACAGGATGCAACAGTTGAACTGTTATGGGACTATAAATGCATGTTCTAGTTTAAATTTGTCAAGTACGTGTTTTATTTAGTCGTGTACATTCATTACTAGTTTTCGTTCATGTTTTTAGGTCACTTTAATCTCTAAGTCATTTTATAGGTTTTGTTTAAGTTTTAGGCCATCATATTCCGAGCCCTGGTGATGATCTATTGTCTTCGTAATTGTAAAGGAAACGACAGGAGTTACCTCACAAGGCACCAAGTAGATCATAGGATTAATGGAAAATAAGATATCACAAACAATAAACATGCCGAACTTATTTTACAATTTTCATACTACATTATTTCTTAGATTGAATTGTTTATAACGTTACGTTAAATATCTCACTAAAAGGACTGTTTGTACAAGGTGTTTAAGAAGTAACTTTGTATATGCTTTTGTATACCGGCCTCAATTTTTTAAATTTGTGGTTTTTATATGTTCTAGGGTGTTCAAGAAATCAGCCCCCAATAACAAGTTGACCCTGTACCTGGCCAGCCGAGACCTGGTCATTTCCGAGAAGAAGATTGACAAGTTACAAGGAGTGCTTCTTGTTGATCCTGACTATCTACAAGATCGCAAGGTATTGTAAATACATATATGGGAATAAATACTATTATATCCTTATAATTATCATGAGAAAAAACACATCGGAAAAACCTTCCTTTTTTTTTGTATCTGGCCAGGATTCGAAACTAGAACTCCCCCAATAACGGCGACAAGTTATTAACGAAAATAGCATCTTTAACTACTCTGTCATAGTAGCGATCCTCTAAAATGTTATTTATATGACTGTCTACTTTAAAGGGTGTTTTTTAATCAGATAACGCGAGCAAGTCTTAAAACCTGCGACGTGTCGAACCCGTTTCAATGACGACCATTTAAGGGGTGACTCTGATTGACAGGAATGTACTAGTGAAAAATATTACCTCCCATTAAATATTCCCTTTAGAGGCAAATAATACACATTCACTCGCTACAATATTTTGTGTGTGGTTTGTCAAATGAATAATGAAAGGAACAATTAACTAATACAATCCCATCAAGTGGAGCTAGTAGTCCTAGTATCGACCCACGAGGTTCCACTAGACGAGTTTCAGTATAAAAGTGGCTCATAAGCTGTTTCGTATAAAATCGAAAGCGCAAAATAGGGAAAAACCTCATATCAAAAGCGCACGAAGATATGGATCAAAAAACTTTTATTAAAAGCGCACAGGGGCAAAACAACTGCATAACGTGGCAACATGTCAAACATGTATTGTAAACAACCCTCTTACTCTTTACAATAATTTACAGTAAAATAAAATGACAGCGTTAAGTTAGGTTAGGTTAGGTTATGTTGGATAGGATGCAGACCCAATACAACTCGTGAACGAACCAACAAGCGGTGTTGACATATGGAGCTCAGAGACTAGAAACTAAGGTGCGCCTTTGATGCACCCCTCCACCCCTCCTGCCCTTGTGTGCTTCTGATGAACTTCAAAGCAGGTAAACAAACTCGGCCCCGGTGCGCTTTCAGTACGTAGCCAAGTTGTTTGCGTCAACCCACGAGACTCGGGAGATATGTGGTGGATTCACGTGAACCACACAAACCTCCTAAAGCCTGGCTATTCCATGAGAGGATCTAATCTTTTCTCCGGTATAGTAATGTAGTCACACATAGGCCTATTATTATAAACCTCTTAATATATAGATTCTTTTAACTAATTTGTGTTTACTAATCTCTTTTCCCCAGGTGTATTACACGAAAAGCTACAACCCATACTCTTACGGCAGTGATTCCCAAACTGTTTTTTTAAGGAACCCATAAAATATTTGGTAATTACTTGGGAAATTCCTAAGTAACTGACATATATTAGGTTTGACAGGGGTAAATTACAAAATATACGCGTAAACCAATAGGGTTGATAAATAATAATTAACTCACACTTTTGAATACTTAAGTATTTCAAGAGTTTTTATTGCTTATTTATTTTACTAATTACTGCCCTTCGATAGTTGAACTAGGCTTGAACACATTTTTACTAACCTCACTTTTATCATTATTACCGTCACTCTTCTCTTCGTATTCTTCGAATAAACGAGTTCTCTTCACATATTATTTTCACATTGTCCAAAATGTATAGACAGACCAATAAAAAGCAAGCTTTTGTAAATTCTCGCGGAACTCCAACCCTGAACATGATCTTGCCTAACACCGGTGTTCCTTGGAACTCTGGTTGGGAATCATTGATATAAGGTGGACTGTAGGGTACGTGAGTTAAGGGCAGTATTTTTGCAGTTTTTGTAGAAAAACATGTTGTTTTTTTGTCAAAAGAAATCAAATATTTCTTCAATATCTGTCAAGGGTATCTTAGAATTTAGTTAAAACTTTTTATTTGCATTTAAAAAGTTTCTCATCTAATGCCAGATTTAATAACAGATATTCGACAACTGTTGATATCATTATGTGAATAAAATTAAATTTTTAATTTCTACTGAAGCAATATTTTATTTAGCCTACAAAAATGTTTTGCCATAAAAACTTCAAAAACACCGCCCTAGAATTGGGTCCCCAACATTCCCACCATAAGATCCGTTTAAAATCGTAATGTATAGGCCTAGTGTCGTAATATAGTTGAATTTGTTCTCGTATTTCCAGTGGTGGCTCGTAGCTAAAATTAGTGGGGGGGCTGCTCCAAAAAATGTTTAGCCTTTGTTTTAAAATTGTGTAAAAGGAAAAAAAAAACATGTATAAAAAGAAAAATTTATTCAGGAGCTTGACAAAAAAATTTACTTACTTTATCTTAAATTGTTACAGTTCAAGCTTGATCTCTTTATTTAAAAATGAAATCCATTCTTCTTGTTTTAATTTGCGCAAAAAGTTCAATAATTTTCTCCTTGATCTCTGGATGACAATTGAGGAAAATTTTCTCCATTGAAAGTACTGCAAGCTCATTTAGTCTTTCTGTTAAATAAAAGAACCCAAAATAAAATGAATCAAATAGAATAGCTGGAAGCAGAATAATAATCTGATTCTACACTCTTCTACACTTTATCACATTCAAGAATATAGTACACGGTTTTTAAGCACAACACACGCTGAGTAAAAAAAAACCCTTCCTTCCACTATCACGCCAGAGCCAGCACTGCAAGAGTAACAGTGCTTTCTTTACCTGGCAGTCCAGCCTTCCTCCCCACCCCCTCCTATGTGCGCATGCGCACAGCAGTCAAATACCACGTCGCTGGCACTGTGAAGCACACATTTCCATTCAAAGATTTTTGTATATTTTTCATAAACTGGGGGATGGCTACTGAAGTACTGACATTAAGCTTATATAGTACTTCAAAAATAAATAAAGAATTAAAGAAAAAATGACTCATTATATTAAATGTTATCGATAATATCAAGTGTAAATAGTGGGTGCTACAGTTCCGCAGTGCCTATACACAAGCCACCCCTGCATATTTATCTTCTAGAAGTATCAGAACATCTATCTATCTCTTCCTATATATAAAGCAGTTTTCGTGCTACTCTTTACTAATGGAGAGCGTCATTTCACATGCAAGTGTCCCTGTAGTGTTGAATCAATACCAGTCGACTGTTTCGCAACTCTGATATGACAAGAACAGAACTTTCCCATTTAAAACATGTGGCGAGTACTCGATCTAGATTCTCCATGAGCTTCGGGCAATATAATGACGAGAGATATCGGGGAGATTAACTTAAACGTGATCATAAAACCTAATCAAACCACCTGTCTGCAATTGAAGGAATTATCTTTAAAATACGAATTAATTGTCATATTTATTTTGTAAATAGAATATTGAGAAAAAAAATCTTAATATATAATCCAAATCTGTAAGACACATAAAAATAAATAATCACATTGTTTTAAAGAGAGAAATTAACAGTGGAAAATATTCAACATATATGTGAAACCTTAGTCACCGTAAATTTTCACACACATCAGTTTTATTATAATTAACCGCACAGGTGGGCATGCGGACTAAACGTCAAGCTGGTTTGGTCTTATTTGTCGGTGGAGGGATGGTTGGGAATTGAATTATGGCGGGGTGTAATGAAGTAGATTTTTCTCATTAAATTATTAATGTAATTAAATCTAGGGGTGTGGTATTGAGAAAAAAGTATTAATAAGAGTAGGTATTGATATCGAAATAATTTGCAGGATATTATATAAGATTATCATGTTTATAGGTTTTTTTTTACTTTCTTACATGAATACTAAGTATTGTAATCATGAAAAAAATCGGTCTCTAGATTACTATGAATATTTATACTATGTGAACACTAACCCAAAAAACTTTCTTTTTCAACTCTGTCTGTCTGTCAATCTGTTTGTTGGTTTGCCCCTGGCCACAAATACAAAACGATTTGATAGATTTTGTTCAAACTTGATATTTGGATTTTATGGGGTTTACCTCAGGACTTTTACTTCATGTTTTTGGTTTCTCAAATATGGCTCTAACGGTTTTGTTTAAAATGCATATATAGGATTTGATTGACATTACAAATAGCAATGCATAGTTAGTATTTGGGCAAACATTTGTTGGAGGGTAGTTTACTGAGGGGAAATTTTTGAAAATTAGAAATATGTCGAAAATACTTCGAACAATTTTGTTTAAAATGTGTATTTGGAAATTGTATGGTATACCAAAACACACTAACTTGTTTTTCTATTAAAACTCATTTATGGGTAGTTTACTGATGACGGTGTTTTTAATGTAAATATTTAAAAAAATAACTTTTTGTTCAAAATGGTTATCTGTTAAGATATTTTCATTATAAGCAATTGTGTGAATTTGTTTTTCTTAAAAAAATAATCATTTAATTGTACTACACTAATGACCAATTTTTGTAAAAAAAATTGAAAATAGTTTTAATGATTTGGTTCAAAATTGGTATCGGGGGACGATTATACATTATCAATAGTAATATATCTTTATTTCCCTAAAATAATTAATTTAAGAATAGTTTACTTACTTAGTTATAGAAAATTTAAATATTTTTTAAATTGACCTTTAAGATTGAATTCAAAATGAGAATCTGGGAATAGTTTTTTTAAGATAAATAAGAAGAAAAAAATATTTTTTTCAAATAACAAATAGTTTTAGGATAGTTAACAAATAAATTGTTTTTGAAATTTTGAATTTTGTTAAATATTTATTAACAATTTAGTTTAAAATTTATATATAAAGAGTATTTATTGGAATTAACAAGATGATGCTTATTTAAGGATAGTTTACTCAAAACCTATTTTTGAAAATTATCTTTGACGCTATATGAGAAAGTTTGTGCGATTTTACCGTACCATTTCTTTATTTATTTACAAAAATGTTGATTTTTTCTTTTATCTTTATTATTGTTTACATTGCCTATCTAGAAATAATAGTATTGAGTAGAAATGTATTGGTACCGAAAGAGAAAAAATTAGTGTTAGTAGAGTATCAATACTTTTTTTTACACATCTATAGATAGCCCAGACAGGTGATAATATGTGGTGCAAAAAATAAAATTGTATAACTATCAAACCCCAACATCATTTGCTATTTACAAATTACATTCGTTTGAAATGTAATGTTATATTCTAAGCCAGCTCTGGGAAAATCGCGGTACATCAAGTATTTTTATGTGGTCAAGCTATAACTATCTATATAAGAAGAATAAATTAGTGTTAAAAATAACAGAATTAAAAAAATACTATTAAAGAAGTATATAAAAATTTTATTCAGCATACCAATGTACATTTATAAGCAGTTTTAAGAATCTTAACTACTAAATTTACACCTGACTGAAAATAAATGATGAAAGCTATGAAAAGCTTGCATTCATATCATTAAGTTTTGTTTTATTGGAAAATCGTTTATTTTACATTGTCTTTATTTTTATGTTGTCCATTTAATTACGTTTTTTAATAATCATAAATTGCGTTTACAAAAAAATAAAAATAATAATAGACCCTTATATTTAAACGCTCAATGCAGCCCTTCAGTTAAATGAATTGGTGTGTCCAAGTTCTAAACAACACTAAGGCCCCTTTCACATGGTCAGAGTGTTCGCCCAGCTGAGTTAATGGACGTCACCCGGAAAGATAGACACGGACAAATAGATCCGTCCGAGCGTAGAAAGCTCTCGTATCTCCCTGCTACAAGCCCCTAAGCCACAGGGTGCAATGAATAACTTCACATGATCCGAGTGTTTAGTCGTCCTAGAGCTCTCTTGGTGTGCTGTTGAAGTTAGTTTATATGATTTTATTATATATATTGTTAACTTTAATCCAACGTAACACCCAACATTTCATCAGGTTGAACCATCGTTATCATCTTTATCATCATCATGATCAACTGTTTTCAGCTTGTTGCCAGGTTAGTTTAGTAAAATAACGCCATCATCCTCTATCCTTCCACCATTATAATCCTCTCACTTGCACACTTTCTGTTATCTGCCCTTTCCATCTCTTTCTTGGCCTGCCTTGCGGCCTTTTTCCTACATAATACTTCATTTCAATAATTATTGTCTTTAGCATTCTCTTCTTCTCCATCCTCAATACATACCCATACCATTTCAGCCTTGCTTCCTCTACTATCTCATCTACTCCCAGATAACTTCATTCCTTATCATGTTCCTCCTTGTGACAGCTAAAATGCTCCTTACAAACTTCATTTCCCATGGCCTCCACTTTCCTAGTCTCTCTTACGTTCACTGTCCATGTTTTTGTTGCATATGTGACAATGGGTTCAAAGTACGCCCTGTACAACACTTCCTTACACTTCAAGAGGACTTTTCTTCTCCAAGTAGGTCTTTCATAAAAACAAGTTGAATGAAATTCCTCATATTCATGTTTCGGTAGCAATTTCTGTATACGTTGCATTAACTCATTCAAAGTCGGAAATATCATGCGTAAATAATATTTTTTTTTAATTTCTTTGTTTTCTCTTAATTCTTGAAATGTCATAAAAGGTGTCTTTTTTTCTAATATAGGGTGAACCCAAAACGGCCATTAGCGTTTATTTTTCGGCAATGATTAAAAAATTCGTCTGCTACTTATTACAACCCACAAAAAACTAGCTCCCAATACAGAGAAAAGGTCCCGGATCCGGGAGAGACTCGGATACATATTGCTTATCATGTGTAGACAGTATCCGGGCGCAGTTCGTCCGGACCTTTCCCCGGATGGGCGAACACACAGACGATGTGAAAGGGGTCTAGGTAACCTAACTTGAGACCTTCAACTCGACTACCAATTGAGCCAAGAGATTCTGTTTAAGTACAGGGTATAAAGTTCCCCAGAGTTGTGTCGTCGTAAAGATTCAACAGACGTGGCAACATTTTAGCAGCATGCGTCTGTTGAATGTTAATGAGACAGTAGACCTACAACGTACAGCCAAACACACCAAAATGTGAGAGTTAGAAAGTTATTCCAATGTATTGTTTACTATCTGATGTACCCGTTCCTCACACGGGGAGTCTATGCAGTAGGTTTGTTATTTTAATAAGATAAGCCTCGTTGGCGTAGTTGGCTAACGCGCTAGTCGTGTTGAGCTCGACTGCTGTGGACGGGGAGATCGAGGTTCGAATCTTGGTTGGGTGAACTTGGGGTCGTTTTTCCCTTAATGGTTTTCCACTCTCTCTCCCTCCACGCAAATACGGATTCACTTCTTCAAACTCAACCTTCACAATTCCTAATCCATTAACGTAATTAGTACTTAAAGCGTATAACCCGGACGGGTAGTAAGACGCGGTAATAAATAATAATAATAATAATATAAAATAGACCACAAATATGGAAACCAAATATTAAATTATATTTAAATATTAATCCTTTATTGGTTTGAATTGTTATACAAAACGTGAAAGTAGACTGACTAATACATAATGTCAAAATATAAATAAAAACTAAGCCTCTTTTAAAAGCTAGGATTATCTTTGAGGATTAGGATAAAACTTCTCTATACACAATACTTTGAGCTCTCGCATGCTGGTGCTAGTAAAAAAAAAAGTGTGTCACATCATAAATAATTAGTTGATAAAGGGTTGTAATTAAATCCAACTAGAATTGTTTTGGCATTTTTTTACCGCACACAAACGGTTTACTTTTTTCTAAACCGTTCCTTCTTACCCATTTTACCAATCTTGCTATATTTATACTTTTTTGATATTTTAATCCTTTATCCTTTTTACCTCTTTCTACCCTCTTAATCCATTTTATTCTGTTTACTTTTATAAACAATTTTCCCTTTCCTACCCTTTTGCCACTTTTTAATTTTTTACTATTTTTTAATGATTTTACTCCTTTTTGCATGTATACCCATTTTATTAGTATTATATTTGCATCTTTTTTTTCATTTTTACCCCTTTAGAAATTGACTACCATTCCATGTATAAATCTAAAATAAAAAAGGGCAAAATGGTTAAGTATAAAGGATAGAAAGTATAAAATAGATAAAAGTGTAAAGAGGGTGGATATAATCAAAATTGTAAGATTACAGTTTCTAGGTGCACATGTTCGTGCCCATAGAATACTAATTTTTAAATTTCAGACCTTTGGGTGAGGAAGATACTGAGCAATGCTCATTAGTAATTAAAGACACACTCTTAATTTTATTAATATAGAGATAAAATAAAAAAACTGTTTTCCATAGTCCCATTTTAAAATTTGATAAAGTAAGCTTCAGTATTGTCTTATCTTGTTTTCCTGTGGTGAAAAGGTCTTAGTTTGAATCCCATCCAGGCGTTTTGAGATGTTTCCTCCCCCTACCCCCCCCCCCAAGTGTTTCAACCCCTTCCACTTTATGTGCGTATTGCAAAGTTTCAGCGTACAGCACCAGGAGAGCAAAGTTGTTCAAGCATGCGTGTACAACAGGTTGCATAGGAGTTAGGTGCGCAGCACTACACACCTCGACATCTTGGAGCACAGCAGCAGAATATACCGCAATTAATAGTAAACAACACACAAGTCCATTTATAAATGCGAGTACGTTCTGAAGGTCATCATTAACGGTCCTCCATCACAGAAAATGCTTGCCGTTATTGCATGTGCAGTGCCGCGCGCCTAACTCGTATACAACTTGTTGAACACACATGCTCGAACAGTTTTGTTCTCCCGGCGCGGTACGCCGAAACTTTGAACACAATTTAATGTTAATAGCATAGTTTTCCATATTTACGTGCATGGGGAGTATTACTTTAGGTTCAAACAAACTATATTTGCGGTTCGGACTGTGAGTTTCCGAACAACCTGTATATTACGTTTCACGGTGTCTGGTTGCTGTTCTTTTCCTAGAACTGAGATAGGTTGCTAATGGCCGACAGTCCTGCACTACACAAACAAACGAGCTCTTCTTACCCTCTAAACACTCCACGCCCCGATGTCGATCGCTAATAATGTCAAATCAATCTCTTCTCGCTTCCAGGTGTTCGGTCAGGTGACCTTGACGTTCCGTTACGGCCGAGAGGACGAGGAAGTGATGGGTCTCAAGTTCTGCAACGAGGCCGTCATGTGCCTGGCGCAACTGTATCCTTGTCACGAGCGCGCGGTGCCAGAGCCAAACACGCCGCTGCAGGTGAGCCAACAACTACAGGTCTACATGGTGGGGAGGGAGTGAAGTTAAGGTCACTATTGTTGCAGTTTTATAGTAAAAATATTGTCACTAGTTTATCCCATATAAACATTCAACTAGAATTCATTTTGAATTTTAAAACATGCATTACATTTAATAATTTTTAACTTATTTTATTTTGTTCCAAACATTCCGTTTCCAAGCAGATGTATTAGTTAAAAAGTTATTACATTGGTACTAGAGGTTGGGTGTCTCCAACAGAAGCATTTTCGTATTTCACACAGAGTTTGTTTTATGGTTTTTTTAATCTACTTTCAAAGGTTTCAAAACAGAAAGTAGCGTGATTTGTCTGTATGACTCAACCAGGCTATCGGGCTAAGTTGCTTCTGCCATATTGAATTATTCAAATTTCAGATTTTTTCTCATAAAGATGGGATGCTCCAATACCGTCTTGGAATTTTCTAAATTAAGGATTTTTATCATAAATATGGCATTCTCCATAGCATCTACATCAAGTTTAAGCTCTCTAAATATCAATTTGTAAGTTGCATAAGCCATTTTGTATTTTTCAAAATTCAACTTTAAGGTATCGGAAAGTGAAAGAAAAATGTCTGGAATGACAGAAAGATACCGCATGGATTTTATATGTAGTGTGTTACATATTATATAACAGAGGTGGGAAACATATTTTTCAATGTAGCCACAGGAGAGGCAAATGAGAAGTGAAATTCGTCACACCCTGCAAGAAATTGAGAAATTAGGTTGCTCAATTGAACGTTTAAAACAACCCAAACTGTTTGAACAAATTTATTAAAAACATGTACTGTACACATTGACTACTCCGTTACAACTGTCTTCGTCACAAATAATGAACAATGCTCGGATTGAAAATGTAAGATATTTTAATGTAAAAATTTAAAAATCTGTTTGCTTCCAATGATATGCAGGAAATATCAAGTTACAACCAGCACACGCCGTCAGGAAATAGTTTATTTGTCTGTGAGAGTTGACAAACTAAAAGTCACCACATTTTTGTGGCAGATTCGCCACTTGTGGCGGTTGGTGACAGGGTTTCCCACTCCAGTTCTAAGAGTTCGGGATCAAAATCCGGTCTCTAGAGCCGAATAATGTTGATTATACATATCACATTCGGGTGATCTCTCTATAGATATTTTTCATAGTTAGTTCACTGATTTCGACCAAAGTTAATGAAAATCAAAGATTCCGCATCGGCATCTAACATAACTTATTTTTATTTAATTTTACTTTCACAATAATTTAAAAATTGATTTCACTCTTTTTTCTTGCAATTTGTATACAGATATTTATATTATAATAAATCCCCTGTAGTGTTTTATTTAAAATTTATTACACTATTTCATTTAAAACCTATAATATAATTCACATTAAAAAATGTACTTTGTAGTACATAATATGTGATTTATTTGAGATAAAGGGGTTGAAGGTTGTATAGAAGTAGTGTTAACTATAATATACCAAGAGCTTATTTCAAAAATCATATGTAAGCATTGATTAAATAATTTGCTTAAACTGAGAGATATTCATTTAATTTGCTATACACTAAGTATTTTGGAAAATACAAAATACAATTTAAAATTCTCCATCACTTCTATAAGCTGAACTAATCCTATTATCTGAGCTCGCGTCTTTGTTTAAGAACACATAATCCCCGAACTAAAGTGGGAGTAAATCAATTTTTCTCTCCTCCAATATTGTGTGTGGTTTTCTTTTGGGGAATAGGGGTTAGGGGAAAGACCACTATTGTTTGTTTTGTTTTTTTGTCAGCAAAATGGACTCGTATTTAGACGGAAAGGGCACTATATCTTGGTATATCCGAGATATGGTTGTAAACCACGGGGTAGATTATCGAAAGAGATGGAAGCCTTATGAGATTAAGCGATTCTAGAAGGTGAACTGCCTAAATACACAAATGAGTGTGGGTGAGTTTGTAAGGATAGGGGGGGGGGTAGTACAGTATACTGGGATAAGAGAATGGAGGATATAAGTAATGAGGTCTACATGTGAGAAAGAAAGATAATATACCGCTTGGAAAAACAAAATGTTCACTCGCTAGGTACGCGACTTTTCTATCGCTCGGTCCACGATTTTGTGAGCAATCAATAATATCGTACACATACCTCTTAACATCCAGGGACTATTCCCAAGTTGTAATTATTTTAAGGGAATGCCAGGCCTCCACCGTGGTTCGGATTCCACGTTAAACTGTAGGTCCTTCATTTCATCTCACAACCACCCTACCATTACACATACACATTAGCGTAAGTGCGTATAACCCGAACGGGTAGTAAGACGCGGTGCTAATAATAATAATAATTATTATTATTATTATTTTAAATTTATGTCCTGAGATCAACGTGAGCTACGATGACTACACAGAGAATACGATTTTAAAACTTACCTGAAAAATATTTTTTGTAAGCACAAGGATCCTGTGCTAGAATGAAGCATGAGTTAAGATCAGTATTTTTGTAGTTTTTATAATAGAACACTTTTTTCGCTAAAATAAAATATAACTCCAGTAGATAAATTTGGTTTAATTTTATACACATAATAATCTCAGCAGTTTTTGAATATTTGTAATGGATATCGCGGAATTTAACTAAAACTTTTTATTTTTGTTAAAATGTTTCTTATCATATGCCGTTCTGCTCGTGACAGGTATTGAAGTAGTGACGAGGTTGTTATGCATATAGTAAATTAAACTAAATGTATCTTCTGGAGAAAGAAATATTTTATTTATTTAGGGCAAAAATGTGTTTTATTATAAAAACTGCAAAAAAATACTTGCCTTACTCACGTTCCCTTCCATCCAGCTTTAATTTACCAAGCTGGGGATTTATGTTTGAGCACTATGAAGAGATTCGATATTTTGCCCCTTCGTTTAGGAGCCAATTGAAATGATACTGTTTAATTAGCTGATAATTGCCCCGTGATCAAGCACTTATTAAAGCAGTACGGTATTTTGATGATATAATTGGTATTTATAGCCCCGTGATCGAGCGGCAATTGAAAAGTTCTTGAATAATAACACAATTGTAAAGTTTTATACTATTTATTTATTCAATAATCACTATTTGTAATGGTCGGAAAACTGATCATGTCGCGTAGCGTAACAATTTAAAGAGACGGCTGATAACACGATCGTAGTAATCGCGGACAGGAGTTGCAGTCCGAGTACATCAAGGACTGGGCTCCTAGTGAGGTTAAAATGCACCATCTTCCGTATATATCACTTGATCATGGAAGCTTCGAGAAGCTTGTGTATAGAAAAATAAAATAAAATATAAAAAACATCTGGATGGAGATAGAATGTTCGAGAACAGGAAGCTGGCTCAAATTACCTTTTAAAAATGCATATCGATCTTTCGAGTAGAGGAAGTTATTTTTCTTTTCTTATAAAGACTTTAAATTGTAATTTTGACCTTACAGGTCCTACATCACGCAGTCTGACGTCATTTATAGTGGCTCTTGTGCCTTCTTGGAACAAGAAGTGCTTTAAGCGCCATGTTATAGATTGTATTATTTAAATTAAATAAAATACGTTTATAAAATTAGGACGATATTATTGTCAATGCTCTCACATATTCTTTAGGGGCAAATCAGGTACAGTAAAATTACTTAAAATAATTATTTCGCTCAAAATTAAATGAGAATATATCTAAGTGAAAATTGTTTAAGATATTATTATTAGTATTAATATTTTTTTATTTGACGTATTTTACCTGCACTTTCTGAATCGACTGATTATATCAGCACACGACTTAAAAACAAACTTTATTCTATAAAAGACACACCGTCCAGCCCTCATCCGTTAATTTATCACTGTGAAAGGTGAAACCCACATTTTCTCAATGATGATTTCGAAATGAACCCGCAGCTATTATCTCAGCCGGCAGACACGATACAGATTGAGCCAAGGAGTTGGACCATTTGAAATGGACTGGCTCATGAGTCAAAGATGATATCAATCAAGGATTAAATGTCAGAAATTGAGGTTCAGATTCAAAAAACAAAGTTTAATCTATGATGTCGTAACGTATTATTTTGAAAACTAAAGTCACACTATTCGATCGCCATTTTTTTTAAACGCTGTTGGTTTTATATTGTATTCATGTTTCCCGCTTCGGTATTCGAATGGCTTAAGGTGTAGCTCTTGCAATAGAAAGGATTACCATTGGCGGAGAGGTTGGGGCTAGAATCATGGCTGGGCGTTCATAGGGTGATTTTTCCTGAATGTTTTTCCATTCTCCGTTCATTTAAATTGTAGAAGTATATAATACCATGGTTTTAAGACCTAAAAGGTAGTTTTTAAACCTCCATTGCTGCCAACCCGTTCAAAATATCGTCGTTAGACGTATTTCCTCTTTCGTACGTAGAATATGGGAGGGGCCAGTTGATGACCCCACCACCGTTTACCCTCCCAGCCCAAAATTGGTTCCACTAGACATCTACACGTGTGTTTTAACTGGCTGATAATTGAACACATTTTTGTAGCTTAGTGCTTAGACTTAGAGAGAAAGATCCCGGCACAGATTTATCTGATTACCAAACCCTTCCTTCACCTCTGACAAGACATCTTGTGAATGTGGGGAATACCAGGCCTCCACCGTGGTTCGGATTCCACGTTAAACTGTAAGTCCTCCATTTCTTCTCACAATCACCCTACCATTACACATTAGCGTAAGTGAGTATAACCCGAATGGGTAGTAAGACGCGGTGCTAATAATAATAATAATAATAATAATAATAATAATAATAATAATAATAATAATAGAGAGAAAGAAGCCATTAGTAATAAATGCTTTTTTTTTAATCGGAAATCGTGAAAGTGAGTAATTTTACCAACACATTTTGATTGACGTTTGAAATATTCCACGTATCGTTTTCTAA
Source organism: Timema douglasi (assembly GCA_901482245.1). Lineage (NCBI taxonomy): Eukaryota > Metazoa > Arthropoda > Insecta > Phasmatodea > Timematidae > Timema > Timema douglasi. The sequence continues at coordinate 23,212 of CABEEJ010008212.1, forward strand.
TCCTTTATTAAATATACGTGCCTACACTTATCTCACTCTGAGTTTATTTAAATACATAAATTAAAATCCCTGCGCATGCACAGTTCATACGACTAAACAGTAAGCTGTGCACGTGGACGCTCGTGGGAACATCACTTGGCCCAGAAATGGGTATTTGCATTTCAGTAAAACACAGAATCGGTTTACAACATCGGAGAAACAAGCGGAGATGGAAAAAGAGAGATTGGATGCTATGGGGTGAAAAGTGGGTGGGGAGGGGGTAAATCATCGACCCGCATCCAGGTGTGACGTCACGAACCCGAAGCTGAGTGTGTCTTCACCGCAACGCAGCCTTCAAGGGCCACTCATTGTTCTGTTTTCACAACTTCTTAGAAAGCACTTGACAAGATTCATTAATTCCCTAGCATACTGAGCCACTCTTAATGTTTCATTTCATGTTAGTTTAGTTATTGGAGAGTTCACAAGTACTTTAAAATAAACAATAAGTATCATAAGGTGACCTGGCGGTCTAGGGGTAAGGTGGCAGACTTCTATTCTGGCGGCCGGGGTTAAATCCTCGGTCCCGGCATAGATTTAACTGATTACCAAACCCTTCCTTCACCTCTGAAAAGACATCTTGTGAATGTGGGGAATGCTAGGCCTCCACCGTGGTTCGGATTCCACATCACAATCACCCTACCATTACACATTAGCGTAAGTGCGTATAACCCGAATGGGTAGTAAGACGCGGTGCTAATAATAATAATAAGTATCATCTTTTTTTTAAATATGTACACTCAAACGCCAGCACTAACAGTACTATAGAAGTCAATACATCAGGATGAGGGTGAATTTTAAATATTTCTTCCAACTTTCACAGTCTTAGTTAAAAACGCTCAAGGTTAAACACAAGTATTAACCTGCTATGCCACACGCATGTGATTCGTAAATTATTAAAAGTGCTATTAGAAGCGTTAAAAAGTCCCCCTTTTGTAAAGTATAAGTCGAGAACATTGCTATTAGAAGTGTTAAAGTCCTACAATTTGGTAAAGCGTCTGTCAAATAAATAAAACAGGCAAACATTTGGAGAAAGGATGGAAAAATTAATTAATTGCACGCGTTAGGGATCAAACCTGAGCCTTCAAGCCACTTTCTAACACGCTATCTGTGCGGCCAATCCTGCTGATATTATTTATCTTTGTTGCATGAGTATTCGAATGCCGGACCCAAAGGTATTGACTCTTTTAGAAGACACACTAAAATAAACGTGGATTAGTTAACAATGACAACCGATCACTGTGATTATTTTACAGTCGTCTAAATTGAAAGCATATGTTAAAAGCGACTATTATAGGGCGCAGCCTTTGGTGCATGGATGTCTTAAAATACAGACCAATTTTCTTATGATGGTCCTTTAAAAAAAATATAAACCAGTCTTTTTGAGTTAACATTTATAAAATTTTATTAAATTAATAATGATTTTTATAGTTACTCATCATCATGAACAATTGTTTCCAGACTGTAGCCGGGTCGGTTTAGTAAAATGCTTTCATCTTCCTCTATCCTTCCACCACTCTTCTTCCTTTAATTTATTCCATTCTTATTCTCTCATTTGGACATTTGGGAGTTATCTGCTTCTCCCATCTTTTTCTGGGCCTCCCTTGCGATCTTTTTTCCTACATGCTTCATTTCCAACATTTTAGTTACTGATATCTATCAAAAATGACAGCTTACGATCAAATGACTTGATGTAGGAATACTTAAAATTATCTCTAGTAACCTTCCTAGGTGTCTGGTAAGTGTCAACACAAAATATACCAACCATAGCTTTGTTTATTAGTGTCACGAAGTGATTCACTCTACAATGAAATGGTTGCACCAGCAATGAGCATGCAAACAAGGTGTCAGGATCATCTAATCTAGTCGGATCCATCTCTGGTCAGATAAAGTGTTAAAATGCCCTTTATCTTCTGGTATGGGCTAGAAGAAGTGGTTATATTCATTGAAATATCTCAGTCCCACTTATGGCTTTGAAAAATATGAAAGTGGCAGAGGTATGAACGATACTAGTAATAACATTCAATATACAGCCAGTCTCTGTGAAGAATGGAGTGAAGGTGTCGCTTGTAGGGTCAGTTAATACTAGTA
>CABEEJ010008213.1:0-10976 GCA_901482245.1 Timema douglasi
CATCTCACAATCACCCTACCATTACACATTAGCGTAAGTGCGTATAACTCGAACGGGTAGTAAGACGCGGTGCTAATAATAATAAAACGTCTTTTACAAGTATTTTCAGCCTAATCAACACTTAAATAATTGGGTTTCAATTTAATGAACAATTTTTTTTTCCAAACATTCCTAATCTATTCACCGTGTTTTGTTCGAGTTGTTACGTTAATATACGTGAATCCTGGTCACACATACTAATTTATTTACGTTACGTGAACGTTAAGTTAATCATGCTCCCTGCATCAAGCGTGATAAGCAGTTCTTCTAGACCTGCCGATTAAAAAACATAAAAAAAAGTAAACTCTCACTTGTAATAAAGAGCATGACTTAGTTTCACATTTTTTACTCGACAATCGTGACGGACTTTATAGAGGCATTCTCACGAAAACAACACCAACAAAACAACATGAAATTACCCTTTTAAAAAAAATATTAAGAAATAACCCAACACATATTTTTCCTTCTATTCTTCCTCTACTGTTCAAAATAGCTTATTTTTTTTATGAATAATTATAAATTATCAAAGTATAAAAAAGAAGTTATAAACGCTTATTTATGACCTCAAACGTTTAATTAGACCCGTAATAGGCTCCACGTGGTGGCTGCTGTCTATGGTATTTACCACTGAGGTAATTTTATGTTGCAAATAACCATAACGTTTTGAAGATATGTTCTGCAGTTGTTTTTTTAAGTCTTTTTTAAAGCTTTTTTTCTTCTTCTCAGAATCGCTCTAGAGACGCGCGATTCAAATAAATTAATTTTACGATTAAATCGAAATAACGTCTAGTGTCATCTGTTAACACACGGGCACGTGGGAAAAGGCGTTGGTCTCGTCTTGTCTTGAGTTTTTTTTAATACCAGTAACGGGGAAGGATTTGAATCTCACCCAATTGTACTGAATTGTTTCCCCTAAAAAAAAAAGAAGAAAATTTCCACTCCTCTTCAACAAAAATGCGGGTACGAAGTTTCCTATAGGTCTACTCTCCTCCTCCTTAATGCATTATGAGTTACTACATTTAAAAAAATTTACTAAATATAATTTAATTCATACGCCAAGCCACGTGTTCCGCAACTGTCACTTTTGGTGAGTGGTGTCAATTTATACAGCTGTAAGATGAAATATGGTGGCTATTTGTAAATATTGGCCTCTAACCGTCAACTTTTAAGGCGTCACTCGGCCAATAGACTGAACTACTGATGACGGGGAGGTCAAGGCTCGAAACCCGGTCAGGTGTACCGAGGTACTGACGGGAGAACAACCCACTTGGTAAAAAAAGTGCGTGATGCTGGGCTGGACGTCTGGTCCGTCAGACGGCTGTTCTTAGTTCAGAAGATGGATCGGAGATACAGTAGCCCCGTGGCTTCTTTGGTGCAGACTGACAGCTCACAGCTGACTTCTGACAGTCAACATTTAGGTATATACCTAAATTTTGACTATCAGAAGTGACAGCTGATAAACACATGTTTTTGCAGATAATATGGTTCGGCGTAGGGATACATAGTTTGATCTGGTAACTTTTCAAAGCCGTCAGCTGTCATTCAGCACCAAAGAAGTCATGGGGCTACTGTAGCTATGCAAATTGGACAGTAACTTAATTTAACTTATAATATCAACATTTAAATTAAATACCTAATCACAAAACTGGGCAAATTTTAGTAACAGTCATATATACTCGACTCCTTTGTCCCCCATACATAGGCTACACGCTACACCACTTACGTCACATGGGAACGTATTTCCGTTGACACCTGGCTAATGACTGTTCAACTGAGTGACGGGAACATATCACAGATACTGTTTGGACTAACTAATGAATAACCTGTCAATAGTACACGACACCGCTCATACTAATATAGTTTTGACATTGTCTTAGGGTCAGTTTCATAGTCAAATTTAGTACGCCTCAAGTGCGGCGCTACACTAAGTTCATGACGACACCTACCTAAACCAGAATGAAATGGGCCAGTTTCCTATGTGAGAACGGCCCGTTCCATTCTGGTTTAGGTAGGTGTCGTCTTTTATTTAGTGTAGCGCCGCACTTGAGGCGTACTAAATTTGACTATGAAACTGGCCCTTAGAATCGAACCTTGGACCTAGATTTGGCCTCACTAAACCACTCGTCCAATGGGAAATATACTCATCCTTTCCTTGGATTCCTTCATAAAATTTACCTTTGGTTGTTTCTTGTCGGGTGGGCTGGACTGTGTAGTGTGTGGTTCTTGTGGGGTAATGGAAGGGGGTGGGGGTATGGTGCCTAAATTCCTTCTCCGCCTGGGGGGAGGGGGGAACTTATTTCCTTTCCCTCCCTCATTTCTCTCACCATGTTTCGGCTCCGATGTGATATTTTGGAGCTCTCTGCCACATCGTTCCTTGTCGGACCACACCACTATAATCTTCCCTCCGATTCTTTTAGGGAGGGTAGATGCGTTTTGTTGAAGGATTCGGAGGGAATGGGGGGAGGGGGTGGTTGGAAAAGGAGGGAGGGGCTGGGGGGGGACCCTTATCCAATGAATGGTTCTACTTATCATCCGCCGCCTTTCATCAATTTGATCGACCCTGATCTCGACACTTATCAACTGCAGGTCAATTAAAGTTGAAAAAAAAAGCCAATATCGCATCGGTGGTCGAGTGGTCTAAGGCGTCACTCTCATAATATACTGGACTGCTGATGACGGGGAGATTGGGGTTCGAATCCCAGTCATAGGTACTCAGGATGTTTTTTTCTTATGTGGTTTTCCACATTCTTTATGAAAATGTGGGTGTACTTCCTCTAAATTATACCTTCCTCATCCCTAGCCCATTAGTTTAATTAGTACGTAAGCGAATTACCTTTATAATTAGTAAGCCGTGGTAGTAAAAAAATCAACACTATTTTAATAATTACTAGAAACAAATTATTATGATCTATTCTTCGTGAGAACAATGAGGAGCTACTTGAATAAAAAAAGAAGTGGCTTCGGTCTAGAAAACTGAGACTAATGGCTGGAGGGTTCACTATACTGATAACATGACACCCTCTGTCCACAAATGTTGGCACTATCTTCGCCAAAATATGCCATGGAGTTTATTTTATGAGCTGATTTTTAGATAACTAGTAAATTTAGCCACGCCATTAATTTAGTTTAAATAAAACATATCCCATAACCTCGCTCCCTCTCGGTATCGGTGGTCTCACGGACTAGATGTCAGTCCCATTTCGTCTGGTTTGTCGAAAGCGAGAAGGTTGGAGTTCAAGTCGCAGCAGCGGGTTGTACAGCGGTTGTGTTTTCCTAAAACAATTTCCCACTCTCCCTCCACTCGATTGAGGGCTCATTTAATAGCAATTCAATCTTCAACGTCTCTACCCCATTGGTGTAATGTATATATGTGTGAGGGTGACCTGGCGGTCTAGGGGTAAGGTGTCGGACTTCTGTGCTGGGGTCCGGGGTTCAATCCTCGGTCCCGGCACAGATTGATCTGATTTCCAAACCCTTCCTTCACCTCTGACAAGACATCTTGTGAATGTGAGGAATGCCAGGCCTCCACCGTGGTTCGGATTCCACGTTAAACTGTAGGTCCTCCATTTCATCTCACAATCACCCTACCATTACACATTAACGTAAGTGCGTATAACCCGAACGGGTAGTAAGACGCGGTGCTAATAATAATAATAATAATAATAATAATCGTTTACTGAAGAGCAAAATATAACAAAAAAATCAATTTCATCGAGATCCACATTAACGATTTTGATTGAATTTTGTATATAAACACTGTTTATCATAACAAACAAAATGGCAACTCTCATATTTCCATTAAAATGACGTTGACAGTATTTTAAATAAGCAGAAAAATTTTCAATTCGTATCAAATCTCCGTAACTATTTCCAATACGAATTAATTTATCATTGTTAAGTTGTAAAACTATTTAAAAAAAATATTTTATTTGAAATATATTTTTATAAAACCAATAGTTTCTAGGCTATAAGCAAATAAATATATGTTCCTCGTTACTCGATGTTTCTGTAACAGTATATATTATTCCACTTTTTTTTTTCCTCTCTTTTGTGTAGTGTTTATGCAGCAATGTATATTATTTCGTTTCACAGATCTTAAAGAGTTTTTAGTAAATTTCTCTATTTAAAGATAAAAAAGAAAGCACGTGCTGTGTATCATGTCATTATTTTAAATTTTAAATCAAAAACTGTGCATATAGAACCTTTATCTGCTAAGACAACCCCTGGAATGGTATGAAGGGTTGAGGATACTATAAAAACAACCTGTCCATCGAATAACTCTTCTCTTTAAAAAAAAATCTATTAACTAACAAAAATGTTATGAATTTTTAGTAACTATTCTTTCCATTAATTCCCCTCCCTCCTCCTTCCCTCAAACTAGCAAACATTTTTAGAAAGTTTACCCATCCTGCAATCGGGTAGTAAAATGGTAGAGGAGGCGTAAGGTCTTTTAAAAAAAAGGTGTTAAAACATTTCAGAGGGCAAAGATTTACAACTCAAAACACATTTTGTAAAGACCTTCACATTTCGTTCTTTACTATTCAACATTTTTTAAGTTCGCGGTTAAACAATAAAAAGAAAGTCGTCGGGGTTTTAAAAATCTTGATCAAGATTTCTGCCATGGGGGGGGGGGAGAGGGGGGAGTACTTAAGTGCTAGTTTTAACTATGCATGATGCTTTCAAACCTGATTATAATATTCTTGGGTTTTTTTTAATGATAAAGGATATGTCAACCCATTAAAGGTGCTTGAGGGTATTCAAGTGGACTCTATGGATCTTCCGGAGGGTCTCTGAGGAATAATTTTTGGGCTCAGCAAATTTTCTTGAGGTCTCTACAAAACTAATGGTAAACGAGGGTCCATGAGAGTATCAAGAGGGAAACTGGTTCATGAGGATCTCCAGAGCGAAAATGGTTCATGGGTTTATTTATAGGGATATTATTTTTAATTTTTATTTAGCACCGCGTCTTACTACCCGTTCTGGTTAAACTCTTATGGGGATAATCGCCCATGAGAGACTCCAGAAGAAAAATTGTCCATGAGGGTCTCTAGTTAAGTCTTTAGTGTAGTTCTACACTTAGGGTTTCTAACTGGATTACTAAAAGAGTTCATCAAGGGAGTCTCTAGTGGAATTGTACAGTACAAGGAAGTCTCCAGAATGTAGGAGCTGGATTATTCGGGAGGAAAATGGTCTCCGAGGCTCTCTAGTTATTAAATACTCAGCTCTCTAATAGTAGCTCGGAACACGTGCGATACGGGTCCGTTAGAAACAGTAGATCCCTGGCGCTAGTGGCCCGGGCGTGTTTAAGTACCCATAAGAAATTAAAAAAAAACAACAATAAAATATATGTTTAAAGAACATATACGGATACAAAGTACATAAAAATCATGTTTTAATACTCTTTTTTTTATCTTTTCCATTGTGTTTGTGACTGATTGTTTTGTGAAGGCTAGTAATAAATAATCTAAGCTTGTATCCTATTTGAGAGTGTGTGTGTGAGTTGTAACAGAGATTGAAAGTTAATTTCGATATTCTCATGATGGATGTTTTGGTCTGGTCTCCAGTTTCTTTGAGCGTTTATACTCCCGTACAGTAATCTTAACATAAATTTTGACTGCAAATTAACCAAATGATGATATTCAGTTAGATTGGATGTGTCAAGAGTTTCTCTAATCAAAGTTATCCACATTTTGTCCACTAGCTCACCGGTGCGGATAAATTTAGGATAGACTCAAATAATGATTAGTAGAAGAACATTTTATACTTCGCCTTAATATATTCACTCATCTTAAGGTGGGATTTAAGGGGATGCGAGAAAAAAAAGCCAGTGTTTTTGCAGTTTTTATGGCATAACAATTTTTGGGTTAAAATAAATCAAATATTGCTTCAGTACAAACATAAAATTCAATTTTCTTGATGATATCAACAGTTGTTTAGTATCTGTTAAAGGTGTCCTGAAATTTAATTAAAACCCATTTGTCTAATTCAAAAAAGTGTCTCATCTAATGACGCTATGCTCATGATAGATATTCAGGAAATGTTGTTATCAACACTTGAAGAATATTAAACTATATGTTTATACAGGAGCAATATTTGATTTATTTGAGCAAAAAAAAATATTTTGATATAAAAACTGCAAAAACACTGTCCTTTTCTCGCGTCCCCTACATCCCACCTTAAGTCAACCACCCGAACGGTTGGTTTTGATGTGATTTCCATCCATCCTGAGCCGGGCATACACTCAAACTTTCGGCAGGTTAGTTCTGCCTGGACCTTCTGGTGGAAATCCCACATACCAGGGGAGTACAAGAAAGTGTGGTTGGTTCTCCCGTTGCCTTCCACACTGAATTTCTTTGAGCGAGAACGAAAGTCCCTAACAACTCTGGTCGGGAAAGGTATTTTCACACACCTCCCAGGGTTATCTTACATGCCACGATCGGCATGGGGAACCGACGGCCTTACTTCCTCTCCGAAGGAAGTTGTGCTACGGATTTTAATGACTTAAGACAAATCCGTTGACCCCCCGGTTGGGTTCTAACCCAAGCTCGTAGGGTCCTAAGACCCCTGAGTTCGACCGTAATATATTATATATAACCTCCTAAAAATAGATCTGAGTGAGATGACAAGCTGGTCTAGTAGGATAGCAACATAATCGTTAGGAGAGAATTAAAGGATGATTATTTCATGGCCGTAAGCAGATGCACAAAAACACACACACACACAGTGAATCCATGTGTATAACGTTTTTTGTGTGTTACATCTTCGTTAGTACCAGACGACGGATGTGACGTCATCTCGTTCTCCTGGGTTCGGTCGGAGCCTAACTTTGTCCGCGGAGATGCCAGCACGTCGTAGAGGCCAAGCAAGCCAGTGACTGAGAGCGAGACACGACGAGAGTAAAAGAGTCAGTCAACTGCGCCAGGCCAAGGTTGCTATGCCATCATCGTGTGTATAGTGGTAGCAGGATCGCATGACCTACAGACGGTCCAGGACTGGTTGATAGAATGACATGACCTACAGACAGTCCAGGACTGGTTGATAGAATGACATGACCTACAGACAGTCCAGGAACTGGTTGATAGAATGACAGGTCATTTTACTGCTGATAAAGAGTGTATAGTGGTAGCAGGATCGCATGACCTACAGACAGTCCAGGACTGGTTGATAGAATGACAGGACATTTTACTGCTGATAAAGAGTGTATAGTGGTAGCAGGATCGCATGACCTACAGACAGTCCAGGACTGGTTGATAGAATTACAGGCCATTTTACTGCTGATAAAGAGTGTATAGTGGTACCAGGATCGCATGACCTACAGACAGTCCAGGACTCGTTGATAGAATGACATGACCTACAGACAGTCCAGAGCTAATTGATAGCATTGCCGACAATTTTCCTGCTGGTGAGAAGTGTATAGTAGTATCAGGATGTCATGACCTTCTACGGCCATTTCACATATTTTGTCAATTATATATCGTCATCGGTTATGAGTCAAACGGTGTGTATTTTAGTTAATATTAAAAATCCTTTTTTTTTTAAGTATATAGTTAGCAATTTAACAATTTAATCCGTGAAGTTACATACGGCCTTCCAATGCCTGCATTCACTCTCTGAAGCGAGTAATTAATGTTTCATATTAAAATACCACCGATGATTTTAAGTTATATAATAACATCGATGTTATTTTCTTCCCGTCATTGTTTTTCGTTTCATGTTCGTCTTTGTGCCCTGCACTGAGCGTATACCTTTTTAACCTCCAAAAACCCGAGCACTAATTGATTTGACAACACTCGTTACACCCGCCTTGCTGGCCAAACGTTCCAAGTTGTCGGTCTCACAATAGATTAGACTATCGATGATGGGGGAGATCGGAGTTTGAATCCCAGTCAGGTATAGAGAGATTTTTTTTCCTTATATGGTTTTCCCCTCTTCCTAAATGCAAATGAGTGTACACTTAATCTAAATTCAGCCTTTCTAATCCCTAAAACATTAGTATATTTAGTACATAGGTGTATAACTCGAATAGGAAGTAAGACGCGGTACTAAAAAAAACCCATTATTTTACGGGATATTGGTGCTCCACCTTATTGGTTTGATTGGTTCGTTGATTAGAAAGGAGGAGGGAGTGAGGATTACTCTATGATAGTGGTTGGGTCGGGGGAAGGGGGATGGGTGTTAATACTCATCTCTGGTTAATCTCGATATAGTTGCGGTGATGTCGGCGTGGAAAATAGTGGGTCGGAGGGGCGTTTTATTGCCCTGTTTGAAGTACCTTGCTATCCCGCTCTTCATAACTATCTCATGCATTCCTTTTGTTTCTTTATCTAATTTTTTTTCCCCCGTCACATTGTTAGTTCCCCACCTTTCTTGTAAAAGGCGTTAGAGAGCTCCACATATGTCGATAGCTGACTTAAAACACAATATTATGTTTACCGTGCAACCTCGTGTTTCTTTAACATGTATAAGTGACCTGGTGGTATAAGGGGTAAGGTGTCGGACCTCTGTGATGGGGGTCCGGGGTTCGATTCTCGGTCTCTACACAGATATATCTGATCGCCAAACCCTTCCTTCACCTCTGACAAGACGTGTATTAATCACAACTTGTGAATGTGTGGAATGTCAGGCCTCCACCGTGGTTCGGACACCGTGGTTCGGATCCCACGTTAAACTGTAGGTCCTCCATTTCATCTCACAATCACCCTACCATCACACATTAGCGTAAGTTCGTGTAGCCCGAACGGGTAGTAAGACACGGTGCTAATAATAATAATAATAATAATAATAATAATAATATAATTTAACATGTATTGTGTTATTTGAAGTGCATTTTTAATTAATATGTTACTTAAGTGCTCCTAGCTTCCTTGATAAATAGCTTAAGGCTCTAGAATAGTTTATCAGAAATTCACTACCACCAGAAACCCAGTGGCTTTATAAGGTCCCTGGGTGGAGATGCCCGGTGATAGGAGAACAAACATGAGAGGAGGAAAATACAAATGACAGTATGATCTGTGTTGTGACCTCCCCTATTAAATTACATCATTCGATTCACAAAGCTCTATTCTACGATCCTATATCAGTTACCTCTTGTTTCTCGGGAATTTATCTTTGGATGTTAAACCGATATAATATGTGGATTTTTGTACGTCTCAGAGTTGAAAATGTCTACTTTTAAACTATGTTTATAAGTCTATAAACATGTATAGTGTCATAAACAATAGTTGTATGTTTATACCGGTAAACACCAAACTCGTGGATTGTTAAGGTAGGAGTGTAGGAAACGCGAGAAAAGGTCGCTGTTTTTCGCAGTTTTTATAGCAAAACATTTTTTTTACCAAAATAAATCAAATATTACCCAAGTATAAACCTAGAGGTTCGTTTTCTTCCCACGGCGATATCAACAGTTGTTAAATATCTTGTGAAGAGCACAGCAGTATTGGATGAGAAACTTTTTAAATGAAGAGAAAAAGTTGTCATTAAATTCCAGGACACCCTTGACATATATTCAACAACTGTTGATATCACCGTATGAAGAAAGCTAACCTCTATGTCTCTACTGGAGAAATATTTAATTTTGTTTGACAAAAAAATAGTTTTGATATAAAAACTGCAACAAACACTTACCTTTTCTCGCGTCCCCTACATCCCCACCTTAAAGAGAAATATCTGATTGGGAATGTGCCAGCTGCTTAGGCAGCCCTCTTGACCTTAGAGTCATGTGATCTTCAAACGTCACTTTTTATAGATATCATAGTAAAATATTATCAATGCTGACCTCAAAAGTATGGTTTTATATTTTCTGAAACGCTATTTCTATGAAAATTGGACTGTAACTGAATAGAAAATACCTTTTACAAGATACATATCTAAAAAAAATATATTTTTAATTTCACTAATAATAATTTTACTTCTTCTGGTTGTGTGCTTATCCTAAAAAGTTACCCTCCTTAACCTATTTACATATTTTAGCAGAAAAATCTACAAATTAGGGTGGTAAATAAGACGCTCAGGACTGACCGAAATGTTATTTCCGGCCCGGAAATACCCGGCGATTCCACAATTGGATTTTCATTTGCTCCGACTGAAGAATACTGACCAACTTTCATAGAAACAGCTGGGAAAGCTACTGGATGTACTTTCATGTGTTCATACGTCAAGTAATGTGATCTACAGCTGTCACTCTTGATGGATCAGTAGCTTTAAAATAACAATAATTATTTAGTTGGTTTTTTTTACCACCGCGTCTTACTACCCATTCGGGTTATACGCTTATGTACTAATTACGCCAATGGATTTATGGATTTGGATGGCTATATTTAAAGGAATTGTATCCGTATTTGCGTGGAAAAAGAGTGGAAAATAATTTTGGAAAAACCACCCTCAGTACATCCAACCGAGATTCAAACCTCGATCTCCCCGTTATCGACATTCTTATCTACTGCGAGAGTAGCGCCTTAGACTACATGGCCAACGAAGTGGGTATTCAGGGTAATTTTATTAATGTTGGCCGCAAAGAAAAAGTTTGTTCTTTCTATGAAAATTGGACTGTAATTAATTTAAACTTTTGCATCTTTAACTTTTTTTTTTACGGAAACTATAACTAGTTTGAATGTAATGTTGAGCCCATCTTTTCACAAACAATGAGAGGAGAGTTGTGGGAGGGAGAGGGGGAGGGTAGGATATGATGCAATGGTTTTAAGACCTGGAGTTAGGGTGTTTTCAAAACAAACAACTCTTTAAGTGGCTCCGAAGACATCCGTCATGGTCTAAACTGATGAGCTAGAATACACAATTAAGAGACCACGATTTAAGAAAGACTTGGTGGTTGAAAAGGGGTAGGGGGAAAGAATCCTTAATTGTAAGGGGCCAAATGCAAGGCCAGGGACATATTTTTCGGTGGGGATCGTTACAATATCACCCATCATACCCATTCCCCC
>CABEEJ010008213.1:14568-25330 GCA_901482245.1 Timema douglasi
AATTTTTCAAGACCAGGCTGGAGGGCGGGGCCATCTCTTATTAGAGGTCAAATGCGCTCTGGAACACTTTGCCTGCTTCGCAAGGTGTATCACGCAGGGGTACAGTCGCTTCAAATATCAACGTTACTATTGGGTTTTTTTTTGTTACCGCTCCTTACTACACTACACGCATATGTACTAGCTACGTTAGTGTATTAAGAAAGGTCGAGTTCAGAGAAAGCGTAACCACATTTGCGTCGAATAAGAGTGGAATACCATTTAAGGAAAAAAATCACCCTCAGTACACACGGCCGAGATTTGAACCCTGATCTCTCAGTTATCGGCAGTCTAGTCTACTGCAAGAGTAGCGCGTTAGACCACGTGGCTAACGAAGCAGATTTTAAGAACTGTTGATATCACCATTAATAGAACGATTAAAGCTAAACGTATCTATTGTAGCAATGTTTTATTTATTTTGGCTCATATAATAATAATAATAATTATTATTATTATTATTATTATTATTATTATTAGCACCGCGTCTTACTACCCGTTCGTGTTATACGCACCTACGCTAATGTGTAATGGTAGGGTGATTGTGAGATGAAATGGAGGATCTACAGTTTAACGTGGGATCCGAACCACGGTGGAGGCCTGGCACTCCACACATTCACAAGTTGTGATTAATACACGTCTTGTCACATCAATTATTAACATTAAATAAAACACAGGAGAGAAGTATTTGAGGAAAACACACACGCGAATACAAACCTGGGTCAAATTCTTTACATCTTTGTACCTTCGTCCGTTATGGGATTCATTAATTTCAATCTCTATCTCCCTCTTATTTCTTCCATCCACATTTCCCTTCTATAATTACTTCGTCAAACTATCATGTCTTACGGCCTTCTTCTTTGTTGCGTACCTTTCAAAAGGTTCCCCCGGTACGCAACTGGCCAATCATTTAATAGGCTCACCCACCTCGGTGGCGTAGTTGGCTAACGCGCTAGTCGTGTTGAGCTCGACTGCTGAGGACGGGGAGATCGAGGTTCGAATCTCGGTCGGGTGAACTGGGGGTGGTTTCTCCTAAGTGGTTTTCCACTCTCCTTCCACGCAAATGTGGCTTCACTTCCTCTAATTCAACCTTCCCAATTCCTAATCCATTAGCGTAATTAGTACTTAAAGAGTATAACCCGAACGGGTAGTAAGACGTGGTGCTAAATATTAATAATAATAATTTATAGGCTCTACTCTCTAGTTATAATTTTACAGAAAAAAAAATTAGGAAAAAAAATCTTTAGCACCACGTCTTACTACCCATTCGGATTATTCGCGTATGTACTAATTACCCTTATAGTTTTAAGGATAAGAAAGGTTACATTTAGAAGAAGTGTACCCGTATTTGCGTGGAGGAAGATTGGAAACCCAATTTGGAGAGAACTCCTTCAGTACACCCGAACGGGATTCAATCCTTTTATTTTACATAGCACCCACTTCATTGGCCACATGTTCTACGGTGTCGGTGACGTGATATATTGAAAATCACCGTCGGGAAAATCAATTTATTGAATCTCGGCCGGGTGTCCTTGGAGGGGCGGGAAAGAAGTAGAGGGAGGATTATTGGGGATGTTTCCTACTCTCCTTTCACGTTAATGTGGGTGCACTTCCTATAAAACCTCACTCTTAAGGTGTCACTCAAGTGTTAGACTGGTCTGCTAATGATGAGGATATCGGGGTTTGAAACTCAGTCAGGTCTACTGAGGGGGGGTTTCTCCTGAATAGTTTTCCACCCTCCTTCCATGCAAATTCCGGTGTATTACCTATAAAATTCTTCCTTCTTCATCCTTATTCCGTCAGGGCAGTTGTCATATATTCGTATAACCTGTGCAGGTAGTAAGACGTGGTGATTACCTGTATTCGTGGTCGAAAGGTACGTATGGGTAAGGTGGAGTATATAGGAAATGTAATCGCATTAGCGCGAAGGGAGAGTAAGAAATCATTTAGGATAAACCATCCACACTGAACGGGATTCGCACTCGGATATCTAGGTGCGAGAGCTGTGCGTTTAGTATTAAACCGTGCTGTGTTAGGTTAACTGTTGATATTATCATGTATAGAAAATTAAATTAAACGCATATTTTATTTTGACCAAAAAAAAAAAAGTAATTTAAAAAAACTGCAAAAAAAAATACGGACCTTAAACACGCGTTCCCTTCTATCCCATCTTAAAAATGTGAAGGTACAGGTGCTATTGACCCTTTCCTGTCTTGTCTGTTAAAATAACCAATAAAACAAGTGATCCGTCTTGAGAATAAATGGTTGTTGAGCTGGTACAGAGGAAGACGCTGATGGAGGAGGAGGGGAGGTTGGAGGGGGTAGAGACATTGACAATGTTGCTCAGTCGTGACCTTGACACTAGTGTCTGGGCTAAAGATAGCGTAAATCAACTGGCGGGCGGGTTTCGTGGGTAGCGCCTCAAGATTGTTAAGGTCCACCACCCGTGTGACACGACTGTCGGGCTCTTCAACTAACAACGCAGGGGCTAACCGGCGACCTCACACGTCAATGCGAAACTTCAGTGTAAGAGTGGGATATATTTGAAATTGTTAGTTTTATTTTAATAAGTCTTAGTAGCCAGTAAACAAATTATTTAAGCTTTTTTTTTATCAAATTATTTTTTCTACCTGCTAAAATAAATAATAATTCCAAGTAAAATATTATTTTAAATATAAAGTTATATATATATATTTTAAATATCTTTATCGAAACTAAATAAATATTTATTTTTTTAAATTTAAAGTAAACCATAAATATAAGAGGCAATGTTAGTAAATGACATACAAAACAACTTAACCTAGGACAGTAACACCCAAGGGCGTAGAACGGCTGAAAGGTTGGGTCGGGGTTTTTTTTTGGGGGGNNNGGGGGGGGGGGGGGGCTGTCGGATCCTCTATGGACGTTACCATGTGTGTATATACGTACAAAATCCCTGATTAGCTAAAGACATGGTAAAATTTACTAGAGGTGAGAATGAATACCACCGGTTTAAATAACTTTACCCGGTAGAAATAAGCAGAGCCGTACCCAGAAACGTATTAGGGGAAGGGGGCGTAGGGAGGGATTCTACCTGTTGAGGCTCGTGCCCATTTACACCCTCTGCCTCACTCCCCAACAGGAATCCCTTTGAAGGAGTTTAAAGGTTCCTCAAAAGCAGAATAATTAAGGTGTTATGAATTTGAAATACTCTAATAGGTAATAAAGAGAGATACATTAAATATGTTATATTATTAATAAGCCTTTCGGGGAAAGGTTTGAAAAGATAAAAATACCTATCCCCTCGGTACAGCTCTGGGAAAAAGACAGTGACCAAATGAAAAGAGAATGCGTGAAATTTTAAAAATGAATCTGCTCATTTGGTTCTTCTTTTGGCGAAGTATCAGTTAATTTATTTTTTTACATAACACTTAATATTATCGCTTTTATTTTTTTTATTTTATTTTTAGCATCACATCTTAGTACCCGTTTGTGTTATACGCATATGCAACAAATACAATAATGTGATAGGGATGGATCTTGAGTAAATGTACCCGCATTTGCGTGGAGATGGAGTGGAAAATAATTTAGAAAAAATATTCCCTCAGTACACCCGGATGGGATTCGAGCACTGATCTTCCTACACAGTATATTGTGAAAGTGACTCCTTAGACCACACGACCACTGAAGTGGGTTTCGATTTAGTTTAAAGCACCTTCAAAAGACAGACCCGTAGTTTCACCCACACTTCCTTAACTCCTCAGAGCAAG
Source organism: Timema douglasi (assembly GCA_901482245.1). Classification (NCBI taxonomy): domain Eukaryota; kingdom Metazoa; phylum Arthropoda; class Insecta; order Phasmatodea; family Timematidae; genus Timema; species Timema douglasi. Next base: position 18,351 of record CABEEJ010008213.1, read on the forward strand.
AGTGTCCCAACACACACTGATGGTTGCGGCGCTCTCATTCCAAGGCAAACAAAAGCGATATCGTCACGTTCGTGTACGTCATGGAATGTACAGTCTTTGAACAAATACAACTTGAGACTTTTAACAAGCTTTATAATATTCTTTATTAGTTTTAAACTAACATCAATAATTAGGATTGCCAATTTTCCACAATATTATCATCATCATCATCACCACGTCTTACTACCCGTTCGGGTTTATACGCACTTACGCAAATGTGTAACGGTAGGGTGATTGTGAGATTAAATGGAGGACCTACAGTTTAACGTGGAATCCGAACCACGGTGGAGGCCTGGCATTCTACACATTAACAAGTTGTGATTAATACACGTCTTGCCAGAGGTGAAGGAAGGGTTTGGTAATATGATAAATCTGTGCCGGGACCAAAGATTGAACCTTGGACCCCTAACACAGAAGTCTGACACCTTACCCCTAGACCGTCAGATCACCAATTTTCTTACAAATTTTTTTTTTTAAAAAGGACATTCACCAAAGGTACAGCCGGAATGTTAAATGTTTTCCGTTTATTTCATGCTTGTAAAAATTTATTTTCGTTGTTAAATAGTGATTATATTAGTGTGCAAAGATGTAGAAAGGCACAAGTATGTATTTTGTCTGGTGCAAGGTCTCTTCAAGTTTAATTTGAGAACCACTGTCTTCGGCTCTGTGGTCACTGAAAAAAAAAAAGGATGTGTATTAGGGTGCATAATTTTCTCTAATAATATGGAGCCACGAACAATTTCTGAGACTTCATTAATAAAAATGTTTGCTACTTGCTAGATAAGTTTTGTGTTCCAACATAAGACGCAACCTGAGATTACTCCAAATCTGTAAATACACGTTACAAACTATGTCTCTATCTTATTTTTGAGTGTTTGCTCGTGGTATCATAGTTGACTTGTGTAATTTGCGCATCTAAGATTAAACTTATCTACGACAACCGTTTCTTATTGTACATACGTGGACATAGAAACTAGGAAATCATGTCATCACTGTTAGAAACTTATTCTAAAGGTTTAGAGAATGGTAAGGTAGTTCTTAAAACTAGTGTGTCCGCATTAGCTTGTAAAGAGTATGGGGAAAACCCACAGAAATTGATTGCATGTAAGACCCAGATACAGAATAAACCAGAAGTATCGTGGCGCAATTTTATGTATTTTACTTTAGAAAGTGGTGGAATTTTAGGATTGTAAACTGTTTTATCATAAATTAAAATAAAGAAAAACCTGAACAGTTTTCATTTCAAAATAAAAATAAACTATTTATTATTATTAGCACCACGTCTTACTACCCGTTCGGGTTATACGCACTTACGCTAATGTGTAATGGTAGGGTGATTGTGAGATGAAATGGAGGACCTACAGTTTAACGTGGAATCCGAACCATGGTGGAGGCCTGGCATTCCTCACATTCACAAGATGTCTTGTCAGAGGTGAAGGAAGGGTTTGGTAATCAGATAAATCTTTGTCGGGACCGAGGATTGAACGCCGGACCCCAGCACAGAAGTCTGACACCTTACCCCTAGGCCACCAGGTTACCAATATATTATTTAAATTATATGAATCCAGAAAATCGCACGGCCGCTTCGAATATGTATAAATCGCTGTTTACCACACGGCTTAAAATACAATGACTTTGTCGTTTTCTGGAACTAATTGTCTATCATATCAAAGAATATACTCCCTTTCACCCTTTGCCCACAAACACCTGTTGTCGTGTACAATAAGAAAGATGGTTAGGAAAATAACGGATCTTCTTATCTCAAGGTAAATAAGAAAGTTCGTTGCCAGTTCTTAAATATCTTAAAATTTTCCTGTTGTAAGCCTATCAAATTTTTTTTGTCTTTGATAGAGGAAGACTAAATCTAGAGCTTTTTTAATTAATCAAGTCTAGTCTCAGAGCTCCACAAATATGATTAATAAGTCGTTGAAAATGAACTAATGTCACATTTTATCACACATTATTTCTATTAATAAAACTCATATAATATAGTGTTGTTAAGTAAAAAGAGCCCTGTTGGAATCTCTCTACTTTATTTTAGCGTGAACCAAATTTTGGAATAACGAATCGTAGAATTAAATATTGTGTTAGAGCTAAACAGATGTGCGGCAATTTCTCGCTTACCGACAGTTGTACATTGATATATTTGTTAAATTTAGAATGAGATAATGAAATAATAGTCACATCAACTAATGTTTAAAAACCTTTATAATCTCAAGACAAGGTTTTTTTTTTTAAATTGCGACAAAGTTTTACTAGCAAAATGTAAGGTTTTTGAAAGTAAGGTTCTACACCTGATATCAGCTATCGCGTTGATCTCGCGGCTATTTTCAGTAGATCGCGTAATAAAATTACATCATCATTAAAAGCCGATATTTTAGTCTTTTAAAATCGCAAATATAATATCAAGTACTTTCAAATAATATTTGATTGTGATCAAGAATAACCTTGATCTGTCATTGATAATGTTACAAGAAAATGAAATACTTTAATGTACAAACATATATAAATTTTATGTATCTATAAAAAAAAATATATTCTAGAAGGGCGTGAAAATAAGTGTTTGAGGAAGGTTAATTTAAAGGCGGGGGTGTAAGGTACGTATTTTGGCAGTTTTTATAGCAACACTTTTTTTTTGTGCCAAAATTAATCAAATATTTCTCCAGTAGCAACGTTTATTTTAATTTTCCTCACACGGTGATATCAACAGTTGTTGAATATCTGTCGAGGGTGTCCTGGGATTTAACGACAACTTTTCCTCTTCATTTAAAAAGTCTCTCATGTAATGACACTAAGCTCGTGACGGATATTCAACAACTGTTGATATCAACAAGCGAAGGAAATTAAGCTCTTATGTTTATACTGGATAAATTTTTATTTTTTATTTTGACCAAGGTGACCTGGCGGTCTAGGGGTAAGGTGTCAAACTTCTATGCTGGCGGCCGGGGCTCAATCCTCGGTTCCCGGCACAGATTTATCAGATTACCAAACCCTTCCTTCACCTCTGACAAGACATCTTGTGAATGTGGTGAATGCCAGGCCTCCACCGTGGTTCGGATTCCACGTTAAACTGTAGGTCCTCCATTTCATCTCACAATCAACCTACCATTACACATTAGCGTAAGTGCGTATAACCCGAACGGGTAGTAAGACGCGGTGCTAATAATAATAATAATAGATAAACGACGGATGATAGTGAGACTTTTGACAAGTGTATCAATCTAATGAGATCTAAATAGGTTTCCGATCCCTGGACTATACAGCTTGCGACTCTGTGTTTATTTACCGTGGACTGTACAAACCATTCATCTCTTTTAAATTGAAGTACTTTGTGTGGTTTGATCTGTGTGGTGAATCTTATCTCTGAATATGCGCCAATACTTGCAAAACAAACAAGCGAGCAACAGGGGCAGATTTATGGGCCTTTAGGTCTAACGCGGAGCTACCATTTGGGGGACCTACCAGTGGCGTGTCGTGCGGTGTTGCCAGGGCAGGCAGAGCTTGTTAAATATTCACACTCCGTCTACCCTGAACGGTGCTAGTCCTACCTTGACCGATTACACTATGGCCCTATCTTATAAGTCACACCATAGTGGAACAATGCAAGGCAGCAGTCTTACCTTGACCGATTACACTATGACCCTATCTTGTAAGATATATCATAGTTTAATCGGTGTGTATATATATATATATACCTTATATATAGGATTATGTATATACTAGTAAAATTTGGTCGCAATTTTTAAAAAAAAACCTTGTCTTGAGATTATCAAGGTTTTTAAAACATTAGTTGATGTCATTTTAGAAAACACTCTAAACTTAAAAAAGTAAGGAGCAGTTAAATACTGGTTAAGACTTCAAAAAATCTTAAGTCAAAATAGAAACACATATAAACACTGAACATTTTCTAATAGTTTTTTGCGTTTTAAGTCTTATATCATATTATTTATATTTTCTGTAATACAATACTTGCACATGTTTACTCCATTAAATTAGCCCCCTCCAGTGTTTATTTTTAATTGTATTTTGTAAGATCTATCATAGTGTAATCGGTATATATATAAAAATTCATTTTCAAGGACGTTTCAAATTAGATTTTGCAGCCCTGAGCTCAAAGAAAATGTTTTGAAACAAAGATATAGCATTTCTCAAACAAATAAAGTAAATCTGTTTGAACGTGGTTACAACAGAAAATCCTAATATAAATGAATAGGGCCTCTTGTTTTTGTGAATTTTAAGCTTCAGAACTGCTATTTCCAATATGAAATGCTTGGTATCCTAGGATATTTTTTTTTAAATAATGGGGTGCCCTTAACAGAAGTGCGTTGTGGGAAAGCAGGAATGTTTTTTTTAGTATCGACCGAAGTGGTGACATATTGGTATTTATATTTATGTAATATATATTTTGTTTGTATATTATGTATGCATTTACATATCGTGTTTGTATATTACATTTAAGTAAGTTTTTTTTATAGTAAACACAGAAGTTTTCAATTTTTACGAAAAAAAAATCTTTTTTGATCAAAATAAAAAAAATGTTGGCTTCATTAGAAACATTTGGTTAATTTTTCTACACATAGCTATCGCAACAGTTCTAAAATATTGGCCGTAATCATTGAGACATACGACCTGCATTTTTCTAAACTAAGAAAAAAAAAGTTACTTTTCAAATGCCGCAATGACCTTTACAAATATTCAAGAACTTTCTTTTAAGCACCGCGTCTAACTACGTGTTTGGGTTACACTCTTATTTACTAATTACGCTAATGGTTTTAGGTATTTTGAAGGTTATGTTTATAGGAAGTGTACTAGCATTTGTGTGGAGGGAGAGTGGAAAACCATTTTGGAAAAACCACACTCAGTACGCCTGACTGATATTAGAACCTACATCTCCCCGTCATCGGCAGTCTAGACTACTGCGATAGTAGCGCGTTAGACTATGCTGAAGTGGATTTTGAGAACTGTTTATTTTACCATTAGTAGAAAAATTAAAACTAAACGTACATATTGAAGTACCATTTTATTTAATTTGGTTCAAAAAATATTTGCTGTCTTATAAAATGAGAAAATACCGTCTTGAACTAGCGTTCCCTTAAAGTCGGAGGTGACGATAGCGGAGTTACTTCATAAACAATGTACAGGAAATAAAAGAGTCCCTCTTGTCGTAAACCACGACATGAAGTGCTTTGTTGAAAGGTTAGTGCGAGGTTACGACAGCGTAGGAATACACGGGCGGAGCGCTTCCACGGAACTTGATGTAAAGGCCGCATTACACGTTAGCATGCTGCAGAGCCGCCAGATCGTGCGATATACCTAAATGATCAGTATGCTTAAAAAAAAGAAACGAGTTTGATATTTTCTGATCGGAATACTACTTTCTGCGGCGTGTAAATAATCTTTCTGCGCTTCCAATTTCTGGAATGTTGTACTGTGCATGCACTAGCCTGGCCGAGACAAAAGTACCAGTGGATCGCTATTCTCTAACAAGTTTCCTTCGTGTTTTTGAAACTATTCATAGGCGTGTGTTTAAATTTTCAATTGTGTGGTTTCTTATTTTGGTACATTATGACAGACATAAGAAACTACAGCAAACATTTTCCGAAAATATCGATTGAACTATACCAAACAATGACATGTTTGTGGAAAGTTGAAGGTGATGAATACCTGGATGGATCGTTTGAGTAAAGAGAAGGCTTTGAAGGAACCGATGGCAACATTTCAGGAGGTTGACCAAAAACACGACGAGAAGAGCGGTAACTAAGAAAATGAACTAATTACGAACCACCCGGAGGAAAGGACGATAAAAAAATACCTCACCCTCCACTGAGCTGCAAGAAGATCATTTATTTAGTAAGCAACGTGTGTGCAATAGGTAGCACAGATTTTTCAGCTCACATCGCTGCAAAATGACGTCTGAAAGCAGCGCTACAATCTGCTACAAACGATGCGGTCTTTAAGAGCGTGCTTCACATTCCAGTCAACTCTGTGATACAGTCGACTAGAGATCGTACATTTACACGAAAACTATTGCACTATTGCAAGTTCCTAATACCGAATATTGTTGGATTATTAAATTATATTTGGATAAAAACTGAATTGAAAAGGCCGTTTTTGACCATTTTAGTATGGTTTCACAGATAAATACCGTGCACAAATCTTCATTCTGTCATAATAAGGAAATACTGTAGTTATTAACAAGAAACTTTATCTCCCATCGTCACAGCGGACAATTTCGAGTAATCATTCAAATACGAATGCACTGCACACATTTCTGGCATATCGTAGATATTTTATTTTCCCTTTTAAGCCCATACCCGGCAGCTGTGCTGGACCTGTTATGATGAATGCTCTTAGTGTAGAAGAGTGTATTGTAGATGTATGCATATTGTTGATTAAATATTATTCTCAAATAAACCATTTTTATTCATATAAACAAGCTTAATTCTACGTTTAAATAAACACATTTAGCTACAGTAGCCCCATGGCTTCTTTGGTGCTGACTGACAGCTCAAAGCTGACTTCTGACAGTCAACATTTAGGTATATACCTAAATTTTAACAGTCAAAAGTGACAGCTGCTAAACAGATGTTTTTGCAGATCATATGGCTCGGCGTAGGGATACATAATTTGGTTTGGTAACTTTTCAAAGCTTTTAGCTGTCAGCTGTGAGTTGTCAATCAGCACCAAAGAAGCCATGGTGCTACTGTAGTTTTGGTAACTTTTACAGAGCTCCAGATATTCGATTTTAGATTTTATTAGCGCTTTTAGATGAGTGTTTTGACTATAGCTCAGAAACTATTTGTTTTATAAAAATATGTTTCAAATAAAAAGTTTTATTTTCAAATAGTACAACAACTTTACAACGATAAGCTATTTCGTATCTCAAAGAATTGCAGAGAAATTATCAAAATTGAATATTTTCACTTAAGTAAAATACCCTT
>CABEEJ010008214.1:0-10759 GCA_901482245.1 Timema douglasi
CACTTACGCTAATGTGTAATGGTAGGGTGATTGTGAGATGAAATGAAGGACCTACAGTTTAACGTGGAATCCGAACCACGGCGAAGGCCTGGCATTCTAAACCTATTGATCTCAACAGTTGTGGAATTATGGTCATGAGCATTAAGGAATTTTGCCAAAACTTTTTATTTTCATTTAAAAAGTTATTATTCAAATTACACAATGCTCATCAAAAATATTCAAGAACTGTTTAGATTCCATTAAGAATATTGAACTAAACGTAACTATTAAAGCAATATTGTATTTATTTTGTCCAAAAAAGGTTTTTTATAATAGAAACCACGTTCCTTTCCATCTCACCTAAATGTATCTGCTTACACGAAATGGCTTACTATCGCTTGCAAACACTTGATCGTGTGATTCCATCCCCTCTTAATCTTTAAATTGTTGACCTTATCAGGAAACCAAATTTAAAGACTCTCGAAGGTGCGAGAAGAACACTCCTACTCACAATCCGAAGCTACGAACAACCATGGCTGTCTTCCTGGCGCGGGCCGACGCCATTGTGATGTCCAGAGGTGCCTATGGAATGTACATCAACATCGAACATGAAGAAAAAGAAGGTCAGGCAAATATGAGGACCGTCATGAAATAAGGGATGCCGATTTTGATGACCCTTCGTGAGGTGAAAATAGACTGTGAAAAAAAACCAAAGTATTCTACATGTTTTAAATGTCGTCGAGATCGGCATTTCTTATTTCGTAACTGCTGGTGACTGCACTTAATTTCAAATTATTAATTCACTGTCTAAGTTTGTTTCACGTGAATTAAAAATAAGTTTATTAAAACCATCGTTTAAAAAACATAACATGGGGATTATTAAATGGCTAGTCTCCTGGCGAGATTCAGTGCCACAGCCTGTGAAATAACACAATAGTTTAAATACACACTCACTTTACCTGGACTTTCCTAACATTATTTTAATAAATAACATCATGGCAAGATAAAGGCAACCCCTTTGTTTTAAATTTGATAAGCCTTGGTGACGATAATAGTTTAAAAAATAAGTAATGCCCATATATAATACAGTGCATACATACATACATACATATATACATACACACAAACATACATACATACATACATACATACATACATACATACATACATACATACATACCTACATACATACATAAATACACACATACACACACACACATACATACATGCATACATATATGCATACATACACACACACACATACACACATACACACATATATACATACATATATGCATACATACATACATACTTACATACATACATACATACATACATACATACATACATACATACATACATGCATACATACATACATACATACAATACATACATACATATATACATACATACATACATACACACATACACACACATACATACATGCATACATACATATATGCATACATGCATACATACATACATACACACACACACACACACATACACACATACACACATATATACATACATACATGCATACATACATACATATATACATACATACATACATACATACATACATACATACATACATCCACACACACACACACACACATACACACATATACAAAGCTGTGTATATAGCTCAAAAAACAACTCCGAACTTAATCCATCCTCCCTAACTTTCTCCACACTTCCCTATCCTTGCATACTCCCTTCCCTTCAACAGCATCCACACACCGAGTACTAAATGATGTTTAATTATAAAATCTCTTAATGGTTCTCCTTTTCTTCTACACTCTACAGCATTTAGACACGTCTTACATGTCCTACCCTCTCCCTTTATATCCACATTATCTACCTTCATAGCTATGTGTTGACTATAGAAAAGCCAGGGACAGTTATATTTTTTATCCGGTCGTGTCATGTGAACTCTCTTTAAGTAGATAATTCCAAGCCCTTCCTTTTACCTAGAGCAGATTTATATGAAAAATCTATATTTTTAGAGTTATTTGAGTTTGTTATGTGTGTCTGGCAATTTTGTAGTATTGAAGTACAAGAGACACAATTTAAATTTTCTATTTTTTATCTGATCGGGTAATGTGAACTTTTTTTTATGTAAGTAAGCCTGAGACCTTCCTTTTACCATATATTTGCTTCGTCACTCGATATAAACTCATTATCTCATTATGCCCAAACCAACGTAGAATGCTTCTTTCATACTGATTATTGGATTCTCCACATGCACACAGAATATCAATTTTTCTTCCAATCGTTTCCTCTAACAGTTAATTATCTTTATCACACATTCCACGTTGCTATAGTCCAAGTTCTCACCAGCTTGTCAATAAATATATGGGTCCTTAAGTTTAAACTTCAGCTGCCCACCATAGATTTGTTCATCTGAGGCTAATATTATACAGTTTCTTTTCGTTTTTATAGTATACCAGGCTAGTAGCCTTGATCGTACCCTTACCCAAGACAGTATTCGCTGCTTACGGTAACGATGTGTGTACCGATCAGTGTTGGCACATTTTAGCCAATATACCAACCGTTGATCAGTCTTACCCTGAGCGCTCTTGCACTGTTCCTACAAACCATTATCCCTAATCTATAGACTACCTTACCGGCCAGTATACCGTTGCTCGTGTCACTGACTACCACTAGGAGGTAAGGCGGTGCACAGACACATCATCCCTAATTTAATTAGTTTAAGGATCCCTAAGCTTACTAACTAAAAACCATCTGAAGAGATTGATTACTAGACACATTCATTTTAAACCATTAAAGTAATACATTTATTGATTTTTATAGTAAAATAAATTATTGAAATAATACATTCATGTTGGTTATTTTAAGTAGATAATATTTATATATATCTTTATTTTTGACAAATGGCTGTGAAAGATTCAAGCTATTATATTTGTGATAGGCGAACGCGAAAGAACATTATATATTTTCTGGGTGTCAAATGAAAGTTCTTAGATAACTTTGAAGACTAATACGGTCCAAAATAATACTGCTTATAGTATTTAAAGATAAGCATCAATTACTACCATGTCTTAACCTTAGATTTACAAACGGGCCTAGGAAAGAACCCTTACTAGAGATACCTAGCGGCAAAAGATAAACTATATAATTTCGCAGTTTCTGTCTGTGTTTAGAAGCCATAGTTAGAACTTAGAAGCTACAATTTCTCTTGAACAACTTCGGTAGTTTGTGTTGTATTTTTAGAAATTATTTGGATTTTTTTGATCTCTTTGTGTTCATTCATAATATGTTGTTTGAGGGTTAACTCTATTTTCTGAAAGTATGTATGTAAAACTATTTTACAATAGTATATTAACAATATTATTCCATTGTTGCAATTCTAATACATTAATCTATTGTTGTTAAGTCAAAATAAGCGATCTAAATTTAGTCATTGGATTTATTTTACACACGTATAATGAATATATGTGGACATATCTGTACTCTGCAATTTTAGTTTTAAATATTTGACTTTTTTTAATTTATTTTATCATCCATACTAGTGAGCAGTGAGCACTCATATAAAAGGCGTCTCTCTAGTATAGAAGTTTGTTCTCCCAAATTTGACTTTTCCCCAAACACAGCACAGCCCAAAGTTTTAAAATTATGTGAATATTTTGGAGAAACTAAACTTGTTATCATTACAACTTGTTTTAATTTAAAAATGTGTTTCTTAGTTCATTTGAATATAGTTTGTATTTTCGAATAAATGGTACCTTCGATTTAAATGCTATTGCCGAATTAACATTCCAAATTACACTAAATGTCTTAAACACACTTGTTATTATTGACCTACATTCTAGCGTTTAAGTTCGAAAAGAATATTATTATGTGACCACACCATTACAAAAATATTATTTATTAATATGCACATTAAAAAACTATAGTTTCTTTGAAAAAACACATTTATCTATACACATTTAGTTATACATGTCATTGCGAATAATTTGGTTTTAAATGTTTGTTGTTGGTTATTCTGGTCAATAACAAATGAATCCTTTTGTTTTGCAAGTTAACCAATAAAATTACTCTAGTAAAAATATTGTTCCGTCATGCATTCATGACAATAGTAGTTTTTATCGCTATTTGTTTCTTCTTGCCATAGGTTGATAAGAAGAAAGGTGAAAATGACATCAGGTGAAGGTGAAGTAGAGTTACAATCCCATGAAATAAGCTCAACATGTTATCTGTCCTATCGTGGTAATGATAGGAGCAACTTGAGTCTAGATTTTGAAGCACCACGTTCACTTAGCCAATCACCTTTGGGACAGATTGTTTCCCATATTTCTCCAAGACGACCTTTGAGACCTTTACCCGTTCACATTCCGACACTTGCACGTCCATACCCGAGAATTTCTTGCCGTCAATACGTTCCAGACCCAACGCCCATCCTTTCAAGACCAAGAATGGGTAATTTCCAGTCAATCCTAACCTATATTATATTGTTTTTCTATTGATTGTCTAATGGTTCGTGTACAGGCTGTCGTATGCGCACTCGTACTATATTGAGGTTATGTCTGCCATATAAGAGTTTATGAATTGAGAGTCTTGCATGTTTCTTCCTTTTTATTCTTATTTTTATTTATTTTTAACACGTCATACTACCCGTTCGGGTTGTGCACTTATGTACTAATTATGCTAATAGTCTTAAGGATTATGGAGATTATTTTTATAAGAAGTGTACCCGCATTTTCGTGAAGAGAATAGAAAACCACCCTCAGTACATTCAACTGAGATTCAAACCTCTATCTCCTCGTTCTCGGCAGTCTAGTTTATTATGAGACTATCACTCTAGACTATGCGGTCACCAAAGTGAGGTTAATTCTTATTAACTTTTATATATTAAATATTGTCTTTAAACATTTAACTGTGGATAATACCTTTCGAGGCAGGAAATAAATACCTATATTATGACAAGCGGATGCGACTGATATTTATGAGCTGTACTGTAAATAGCCCACCCAATTGCAAAATGTCTAGTGCATTCACTACCATCTCCAGGTTGCTTCAAACTCTGGTCTTCCAATTCATAATACATTGGAACATTAAATAATCACTTGCACTTATTGAGCTGATCACTCTTTACTAGGCCTATTAGTATACTAAAAGTGTGCAAATGCGGCTTGAAATATATCCTACTGCTTCATCATACAAGATTCAAGTATGACCGTTCTATATACTACTTGAAAAAAGTAGATTCACACATTTCTATTTACCTATTTTAAGTTAATTAAGATAGACAATTTCATATCGTTAATTATTTACCGTTTTGTAAAGGGACACAAATGTCATAGAAATAAATTTTAGTTCTCAAACCTGAAACAGTTATATCAGGGTGATTAATGATGCTGTTGAGGCTTGCAAAAGTCACCAATTTTGGTGGATAAAGTTTGTTCCATTCTTTTGGTCACTTGCGATAACAGAAAGTAACTGACCCGGCCACAGAATGGAAACAGTTGATGATAATCACTTCCCTCACGCACTCAATAGACTGTTTTGCCGATGATGAGTTTGAGGCTCAACCTCAGCAGGGTTCAATGGTAACCTACTTGTTTTACATCCCCTCACCACAGTAACGTGGGTACACTATATCTAAACTACCCTCAACCTCATAAACAGTCATAGGATTAAAAGGTACAGAACAAAAAAACTAGTCAATTCTAAGGGAGTTCATGAATGGTATGTGATAAAAAGATCCTAATAAAACTTCCACTACAGTAACATAAATATTTTTAAGCTGGGATGGAAGAGGACACAAGAAAAGGTGAGTGTTTCTTGCAGTTTTTATGGCAAAATATTTTTTTACCTAAAATAAATAAAATATTACTTCATTATAAACATAAGAATTTAATTTTCCTCACATGTTGATATCAACATTTTGTTGAATATCCGACATGAGCATAGCGGCATTAGATGAGAAACTTTTTAAATGAAGAGAAAAAGTTGTCATTAAATTCCAGGACACTCTCGACAGATATTCAAGAAATGTTGAGGTCACCATGCGAAGAAAATTAAATTCTATGTTTATAGTGAAGCAATATTTCATTTATTTTGGCCTAAAAAGTGTTTTGCATAAAAACTACAAAAATACTGGCTTTTTTTCTTGCGTCTGGGCTTCCATCCCACCATAAAACATGGAATCACCCAATTTTATCATTGTTTAGTTTATTTGTGGATGTTGTTGGTATAGGCCCAGTCACTGTGACCAGAAAACCCGCTCGCGTCGAAGCCAGCACACAACAAGCTATTGTTACCGTAGCTGTTATATTTGTTGTTTCATTGGTGGCTCTTGGATATATATACATGAAATTTCCGGAACTTGAAGAGTAAGTCTAACCTACTTGATTCTATTTAAAATATCTCACATTTTACTGTCAATCTGCTTTCCACTCATATGTCAAATCTGAATATTTAAACACGATTAGTCTATTCAAAAGTGCACCTATTGTTAACTCTTTTATAAAATAACTTTCTGCGCTCATTGTAGGGCTCCTATACATTAGGCTAGGTTTTTTTAGCGCCCCATCTTTCTACCTGTTCAGGTATAGTTCTTTGGCTAGTTAACCCTAGAATGCTATCGTAAGTAGACTATATGTGTAGCCCCTGAACAATTCATCCCCACTCCCGTCTCTGGCAAGCGAGCCTCCCCTCCTTCGAGCTATGCCTCCAATATAATTCAGCAATTAGCTGCCATGACGAATGCTTGCGCCTTGGATGTTACATTACATAATTTGGAAGTATAAGCCATATTTAGGTGCCAGTAGTATTAATAGGCCTATATTTGCGGGTAACGCCAGAAGTAACTGTGCCCGAACTGTTAAAAATCAATTGGTTGAATACAACTATTTTAATTTCTTTCTTACATTTACAAATAACTATATAATTCATGCTGTTACAAAGAAATATAGGACTTACCACATTAAATTACATTTACATAGGTTTTTTAAGACCTTGATTATTTTTGTTTTGTAGTTTGATATATTTAATTTTGAGTTTGATTTTGTTGTAGTTAAAAAAATATGAAAAAATCAAAATCCATCAAATTAACCAAGGAAAGACTAAAAAATTAAACTCAGATCAGGCTAGAAGCGTATAAAAGATTGAAGGGGTCTTTCTCTTTTTTTAAATATTTTTAGCACCCTGTTTAGGTTAGCCCCTGTGCTATTTTATGTGTTATTATGTCAGATTTACATATCAATAGCATTACAACACTAATGATGATGGTAGTCTAGAGTTAATGAAACACACATTTAACTAGGTAAAGTTAGCATTTAACTTGCTGCTAATATCCAGGCCTATATGATTTTTTCTCTGTTTATTTTTTAAGTTTCACTTTAAATACCGGTAATCAAACTAAGCTATTTTTAAGTTCAACTTGATTTTTAAATCTCTTTACAGACATGAAAAGCAACACATTAAGCTTCCTCGGGACATCGAAGATGCTAAACAGTTGGGACGAGTCCTGGATAAGTACAAAGAACGTTATTTCTTCGAGGTGCTGACGGCCATTGTTGTCATCTATATATTGTATCCTTTCATAGACGATTTGTATGGATATAAAGTCACCGTCTTTGTTTGAATAATAATAAAGAAATTATAACTTAAGTGTATTTTTGAATAAATATCGGGATTCTTAGTTCCACATCACTGTAATATATATGTAGGCCTATTTAAGACATAAACAGAAATACAATTAAGTTTTAAATAAAAAAAATTAAGATGAAAGTTTGAATTGATATCAATATAGGGCTAATTTGAAATATGTCACATGTGACTATTGTTTTTTTAAAACATTTCAAATTATTCTTTTATTAATATGTATTCAAACTTCAATAACTATAAATTAACATGCATAATATAGTAAAACATTATTAATTTTGTCTCAAAAAAATTTGTTTATATTTTCTTAAAAGACATTCCTATGAACGTTTGATCATAGTATGTAATTGGAAATTATTATTTACTCTAAAAAATGACAACTAACTTTGTTTAAACTTTAAAAATTTCAACACATATCTGGATAACACTGTAGGTAGGTACTGATTAATTTCCATGAAAAACCTTTCATTTTATAGCTTATAGATTAGGAGCATCAAATATTCAATGATTTGATGGCTCCAAATCTCTCTTGAAATCACACAACACCAGTTTTTTTTCATCTTACAATTATAACTTTTGTTTCAGAGAGGGATATGATATATAATATTGTAAATTGACACATGAAAGGCAATAGTGGTGGATTTTGATTTCCTTAACACGGTTGTGTTCAGTCTCCAGACATTTGCAATCCCAGGATCAATTTCTCTCTCCATCCTATCCGGTTTCTTGTTTCCTTTTCCACTGGCCTTGTCTTTAGTTTGCTTCTGTTCTGCCACTGGTGCTTCCCTCTGCTACCTCTTGTCTTTCTTCCTTGGAAGGAAAGTTGTCTACAGATATTTTCCTGAGAGGGTCGCACAGTGGGCCGCTATAGTAAGTAATTGCATCAATGTCTTATATTAGTTCCTTAAGAGACCGTTGACCCGCTTCGGTGGCCGCATGGTCTTAGGCAGGGGTCAACAATCTAAGGTAAGAGTGGCACGCAGGACGATTTTCAATAGTACGCTGAGCGATTTGAATAAAAATAATATAAAACCTTTATTTAATTATTTTAATTTTAGATCATTGATGTGAGTAATAATTTTCATAACAATGTGTTTTATATTTAAATAATTCAATTGTTTTGTTCTATAATTTCAAAATAATGTTTTCAGAACTTAAATTTTGCTAAACACTTTTATTACTTTCGTATTTATTCTGATTTCTATTAAAATATTAAATATTCAAGGAACAATACCATTTATTTAATGTATTCAATTTATAATCATGTACTCACATTTAAATTTTACAAGATCAACTTAAATTTGATTTGATAGTTTTACTAGTTAACCAGTATAAAAATATAAAAGATTTGGGTGGGCTTAGACTGGTTGGTATGCTAAGCGACTTTGCAACATTACTTCGGCACAACACTACTAAGAGGTTGCTGACGCCTGGTCTAAGGCATCACTCTCGTTTTGGATTAGACTGTCGATGATGGGGAGATCGTGGTTCGATCCCGGTCGGGTGTACTGAGGGTGGTTTTCCCTAAATGGTTTCCAACTTTTTCTCTTCACATAAATGCGGGTACACTTCCTCTAAATTCAATCGTCCTCTTCCATAACCCATAAGTGCAATTAGTACATAAGCGTATAACCTGAATAAGTAGTAAGAAGCACCAGGCATCAGATCATGGTGTTTTTTTTTATTCTACTGTACTTTATAAAACCGATTAAAGCAGGGATCGGCAACTGGTCGATCTCATGACAATTTTCAGTCAAGAAAACTAAGTACTTCATCCCTGAAAGTCTATATTTGTGTTTTCTAAACTCTCATGTATATCAAATAATTTCAAATAATATTTTAGTGTGATACAGTTTAAAACACTTTTTACATATATATGTGTGTGGCACAGGACATAGAAGTATTTGCCGCCTCTTGAAAGAAATTGATCTTTACTGATCAATTCTTCAACCTAAGTTTATTTTTATTAGAACTCATCAGGAGAAAGTGTGTAACATACGCAGCACAACTTCTTAAAAGAGAGGGGTAACTAGTGAGAGACAAAAATAAATTAATAAAGGACTGGATATATAAATAAGAAAGTATAACATGTTGATTAAATTCCTTCAACATGTTTCTATTTATATTTCCTGTCATGTTTTGCCTTTCTCCTTTCTACCCCCCCAACCCCCCACCTCCCTTATATCACCCCTTTTTTTTTTGTTGTCTTATTTGTTTCATACTCCCTCCAGAGGAGTTCAGATAAATTGAAACTAGGGATGTGTAAAAAGTATTGATACCTTACTAATATCAATATTTTTCCTTTTGATACTAGTATTTTTCTACTTGATACTTTTTTCTATACTTATACTGATATTAGTACTCACACTCAAGTATCAGATCGGTATCGAAAGAAACAACTTTTTTTCCCTCTTCACTCATGCTGGGATTAAATGTTCACTAGGGTGGACTATGGAGAAAGAACAAACAACAATATTTTTCACTCATTTTCTGCAATTCTAGTATTCAATCTCTTTTAGCTCACAATAATCAATAGTTCCAACACATAACATAGACACACTAGAACCAAGTATACTATTGTATGGTTAAATCATTATATTATTATTATTATTAGCACCGCGTCTTACTACCCGTTCGGGTTATACGCACTTAGGCTAATGTGTGATGGTAGGGTGATTGTGAGATGAAATGGAGGACCTACAGTTTAACGTGGAATCCAAACCACGGTGGAGGCCTGGCATTCCCCACATTCACAAGATGTCTTGTCAGAGGTGAAGGAAGGGTTTGGTAATCAGATAAATCTGTGCCCTAGACCACCACGTCACCTAAATCATTATAATTTTCACTGTTTGAATAAATATGAAAATACAATATTATAATGCAAAAGTTGAAATTATTATTACTAAATTAAATAAAAACAATTTTTCCAGATTAAAATCTCTATACCAATACTTTCCTTTTGATACCACATCCCTGATTTGAAACTTGGGTTGAGGAATTGAGCGTTAGAGATTGATTTTCTTCAAGAAGCAACTATTACCACTTTGTTCAGTGATAGGAATATAAAATGTGAAATGTGTTTCTATTATCATCGTAAAAGATATATTTTGCATGCTACTTTTATTTGTTCCTATCCCCCCCCTCCCCC
>CABEEJ010008214.1:10822-25328 GCA_901482245.1 Timema douglasi
CCCCCCCCTCCCCCCCCCCCTTTTTTTGGTACCTTTTTCCATACATAACAAAATTTTAAGCTGACAAGTTGTTTGAGCTTTAAAAATATTCTCGATGCATCACACTTAATAAACTGTAAAACTACAAACTTTTTTTTTCATTCTTTCCTCAAACAGGTGAATAAACATCGCAGTAATTTATTTAACTACATGCTGTTTCTACGTATGACACCGTTTCTTCCCAATTGGTTCATAAATATTGTATCGCCCGTTATTGATGTTCCACTATTCCCGTTTTGGGTTGGTACGTTTCTCGGTAAGTACCAAATTTAATACAATATTATTGAATTAGTATTACTAGTTATAAGAACAAACAACCTCCAGGAAATATGTAGTTCTAATCTCAACCACAAGGGTCAGACTCGGGCTTGCTCCGTGCGGCCAACCCTTCATCGAAATTCCGGTATAAGTTTTCGTATAATATCAGACGAGTATTTGTTCATATTGAAACTGGAGATTGAATGCTCAAATCCCTCAAATCATATTATATTTGAGAGATTCAAGTTTCATGTGAATCTCAAAAGAGCATCTTGACTACAACTATGTAGATCTTGACTTAAAATAATGATATTAACCAATTTGTAAAAGCAATTATATTGATTTGTGTAATTGGAGAATAACAAACTCACAAAAAAGGTGAAAACTGTATTAACATAACTAATTTTCTTAAAAAAAAGTGCTCTTTTTTGTTTATGACATAAGAGACATGACAAACAAAATAGCATCTATCATTGGCAAATTATTTATATTTGATTTCAAATATTTTCACTTTAACTAAAATTGTTCATTTTTAAAGATTCTATTTTGGATTTGAGATTCAAAAGAAAATTAAAGATTCGAGATTTGGATTTGACCCATCTATAATTGTTTCTCATAGCATTGATAATATTATTAGTAGTGTTAGGTCGAATTCACTATTTTACAATTTCGAATCTGAATTTAGAAAAAAATTATAAACATAAGAATAAATAGAAATAGTAACCAATTGTTAACATTTTTGGTCATAATGCATTCATAATACATTCATATATTCAGTTAAACCCTTGACTTATTTTAACAAGGGGTGAAAGTTACAGTGCTCAGGTACACGATGATGAGCAGGGCTCACCTAAACTTGTGTATAAAAGTATCGGGGTGAAATTATATAGTAATCCTGATGGTTTAGAATAAACCAATTGAATTATAATTGAGTTAAATGTTAAATTAATGTTCCAGAGTATGGTTAAGTTTTTTTCTATAATTATATTAAATCTGAGCCAATATTAAAGCTCTAAAACAAGTTACAATTTAGAGTTTGAAAAAATATATATTTTCTATCTTGAATGTTATTTTCTTAAATCTGGGCTAGGCCTATTCTTAAGAACTCGAGGCTCATATACTTTCTATTGGTAAATTTTAATCAAGCGTATTGTGCGGTCACTTGCTTGGAAACATTTAAATATCTAATTGGTCAAAATAAAATGGAATTTTTAAATTTGTTTCAAAATTGTCCACCAATATATAATTTGAATATTCCTAAACTAATGATTTTATTTCTTTAAAGATACAAGATCATCTAAGATTAGTTTTATTATTTAATCATTGGTAAACCCTAATTTTTATAGGAAGCACAATTTTGACCATCAGCATTGATTGAAAGTCACCAACATTAGGGCATTCTGGAAATATATCTTATTTGATTTAATAATTATAAAACTCATCTAAAAGTTATTAAAAGCATCCAATAATACTTCTTTGTGGATTACTGTATAATTTACCTTTCCTTAATTGTTAATTAAATGGACTAAGAATGTAAATACATTTTTTAATAATTGTTTGCTACCATTGTGGTAGTCCTAACATGAGTTTCCAGTTTTCAAATAACAGGCTTCCTATAAAAATTAGACATTACTAAATATCTTAAATTATAACCAAATTCAGGGAAATTTTAAACAATTCTTTGTTTTTAAACAAACACATTTTTGTCTGGGAAATCTGAAAAAAAGTGAAGGTATTTTAGGATTAAAATTTTGTGGCTACCTTTAGTGAAGTCAATTATCATCATCATCTGTTTGCGGCCAAGTCAGTTAAGTAAAGCCTGGCCATCTTCCTATATCCTTCCACCATTCTTCTCTTCTCACTTGCACAATTTTTGTTATCTGCTATTCTCATCACTTTCTTGGCCTCCCTTGTGGTCTTTTTCCTACATACTTCATTTCCAGCATTTTCTTTGGAATCCTCTCCCTCTCCATCCTCATTACATGACAATATCATCTCATTCTTGCTTCCTCTACTATCTCCTATACTCCCTCTACTCCCACTCTTTCTTAGCTAACTTCATTACTAATCTTGTTTCTCCTCGTGACAGCTAACATGCTCCTCACAAACTTCATTCCCATGGCCTCTACTTTCCTAGACCCTCTTAAATTACTGGCCATGTTTCTGCTGCATATGTGACAATAGGTACAAAGTACGCCCCATACAACGAACGCTTCCTTAAACTTCAAGGGCACTTATCTTCTACATAGGTCTCTTACACACTTATAGAACAACTCTCCCTGCTGTCTTCATCTCATTAGATCTTATCCACCTCCACCTTTAGCTTTACTATGGAATAAATTTGACGTTAGTTTATTTTAATTTAATTGTATGTGCAGGTGTCGCTCCGCCGTCAGTGGTGGCAATCCAGGCAGGCCAAACGCTGTACAACTTGTCTTCTTCCAGCGACACTTGGTCGTGGTTCTCTGTCGTCATATTAGGAGTGTTCGCTGTTCTGTCCCTGGTTCCTGTTTTATTAAAACGACAATTGAGAGATAAGTTTGAGTAATGCATTGTTTCGATTCCTGTGTCCAAAATTAGTTACAATTATTTTATACAGTTGGTAGATGAAATTGCAAAATACACCTCTCTGACATGTGCTCAAATGTTTAATAGTGTGGTGTGCGCATTTTCTAATAACAGAACCAACTCACAACTGTAGCGTAGTCAAGTAAACTATTGGTGAAGAAGCTGCTTTGGATATAAATGTCCTCATTGGTTATCTGGAATATAATATGTGATATATTTAAAACTGGCAAAAATGTAGGGAGCAGTATTAAGTTGAAGACAAAGGGGCAATAACATCTGAAGTTGACTTGCAAATTATAAAACAGTTATATTGACTTGCATCGAAGTTTCATTGATGAGTCACATACATTGGTCCTCCTAAGTATCGATTTCATAGTTTTTGTTCCGAGTGATGTCATATCTATGTATGTTTTACTCATTGACAATAGACACACCTTATATTATTTAAATCTAAGTCCTTTCATTAGTTTTTAATTCTGTGGTCAGATGGTAAAACTTGATATCTCATTAAAAAATTGAGTTATTAGTATAGTCATATTCCTCATAGGGATCTACAGTTTCAAATAGCTCCCCGGAAAAATTTGCAAAAGTGCACATATAAGGTTTGCCATTTAATCACAGAATTATTATTATTAGACTTTATTTTACTTTAATATTTTTTCAATTGAGATGAATAGTATAACCTTGTGATGTCATCATTATAGTTTTGTTCAGGCAATCGAGGCTGTTGGCACTTAGGACCGCTCATTAAAGTTAACTCGTCCTTCACATGACTTAGCACATTGTTAAGAATACAGTGTTTTGTGGTCCAAAAGTTAATATTTAAATCTAATATAACACAATTTTCAAAGCCATGAGTTATGTCCTTCAGTTATATTTTACAAGTTTATATTACGTGTGGAGTCCTTGCATTTCTATTTTTGTTTTATTGTTCATTTTGACCTAACTAGAGATTGTAGTCAAAATGATCAGTCACATTCGAGCATTGCTTCATTGTATTGTAGCTAATACTCGTGGGTTGATGTATTGAGTATACTGTTGAGTTTTGCTGTGGACCGAGGTCATATTCTTGAATGTTGCTAGATATTGCCTTTGAGCATCACAAGGGACACGTATTTTAATTCAAACATAAAGAGGAATTTTGATTGACAAGTCTTAAGTGGTTTGGACTCCACCGATGTGGTAAGCATGGGCTGAAAGGCTTATCTTGGCACTTCATTTGGGGGTGCTTTTAGGGTGGAGTGGGGTCTACTCCAGTAGATAAGTATAACCAAGATTGTAATAGGGAATAGGGGTGTGTCAAGATTATTCTTTGTTCCGAATACTCAACAATTACGCAGTTTCTCCAATAAATTGTTCACTGGTAGAATACATATTAATGACCAAAATATTGTCATTCTGTGCTGTTGTGCATTACAAATTAATGTGCATATGACCAAAATCAGGCGCAATTAAATAATTAAGTGTTGCGATTGTAAATTGATTTATCGGCTTAAGCCGAAAAATGCTAAATTAAAAACAAACATAATTAATACATTATATTTGGACTCTAAAATTATTTAAATATGAACTATATATCATTTTTATTCTTTCAAAATATGGTACAGGTTCTCCTCAATTAACGACCAAGTTATGTTTTTACGAATTGGTCACTAAGTGAGAAATTTGATCTTTTTTATTTATTTTGAATAAAGAAAACTCTAACTTGATAACTTTGTTTAAATTTGCATAATTTAAAATTTAAGAATGAAATACTGAGATCCTGGAAATATCAAATGCTTTGTTTACTGTAGGACTGACCAACGGCAAGAGCGAGATTATGCACTAGGAATGGAAAGGATATATCGATATATTTACAACAAAAATTGATATACAGTATTTATATAGATATTTGCTAAATGATATATCTATCATTTGATTTGTTGATTGATATATTAATGCAAATTAATTATAAACTAAACAATTTTTTCTCTGAAATTTTAATAACCGGATCCATTTTTTACTATTTTTATTAACCTTAACTCTTGTTTTCAACAGGTAAATAATAAAACCTTAAAAAGTTAAAAGTGGCAAAGGATAGCATAAAATAAAATCCATTTAAAACCGAGAGATGGAAAGATGGTTGTAAGTCCGAGTGGTCGTTAAACAGGTAGGTCGTTAATTGAGGAGTATCTGTATTACAAAATATTCAACCTTCATTTAGAGTTAAAAATTGGACTTTGTACATCCCTACCTTAGGGCGAACTATAATTGAACTGTGTACGTTGTTAGAAGGTGGAATAAGCTTGGTTCAGGACTTTGTTTTAAGTGCCTGTATTTAACATTGTTGTTAATCAAAACTTTATGGTGGTCACATGTCTTTTGATACTATGTATAATGTAGGCATTAATGCTGTGAACTTTTGACCTGCCAAATTTGAAATTTGTTTAATTGGTAGAATAGTTCTATATGTTATATGCCATATGTTTGGAGCATAGCAGGAGTTTAATTTTCACAATTCATAGTCAATAATGTTCATTTTGTTTCACTGCGCATTTTACATTCCTTTTTCCCATGTTATGGTAGATTTACACAAAAAAAAAACAACAATTTAATCCCCTAACATAATAGCACGAGAAAATAATGAAGTTCCATTTTTCAGAAAAATCACTATAATATATTTGAAGTCACAATCTTATTCACAAAAAGTAGGACTTGACTGAATTTCTGTGATTACATAAACAATATTCAATAATGTGTTCACTGTCCTCTATACCTATGTCTAAGTCTGCAGACTCTTGCACTCTTAATAGCTTGCACTGCTACTTACTTTATGAGTTCTTAAGCCAGCTTCATACTGTACCTTAGATATGCCGTGTATGTTTGGTGATGGAACGCTGATACATTTCTTTCTATATAAAACCCTATATTGCACCACATTGGATGGAAATTCCATCAGTCTGTCTAGTACAATGCGTCATTACGCCAACTTGAGCTGGCCGATATTCTGTTGGTCAGAGAATCAGTCATGTTGCAAATACATATTTTCAAATGGGAGATGTCACAATGTCAAAGGAGTGATTGAATTGAATTCTTGCTATCAAATCTACTGTGTACTAAGATATGACACAGATCTTCCAGTGTAGTAAGTCTGATTCAAACAATGGGGGATAATCCGTCGCCGAAAATATGCAGTGTAGCTTTGGTCCGGTGTGGCGCCAGCCTCGGGGTTCATTTTTATTTCCCTCTAATTTCATTCCAGTACACTCTTGTTATTTATTGGATAACTATTTTATTTTTTGTTGATAGCTATTTGTTGTTATGGATTGTTGTTAAATGTTTAAGGTGTTTTTAATGTTTTAATCTAATTAAAACATAGTTGTGATTTTTAGAAGATGTATAAAAATATAAACACTTACATGGTTATCAAGTATTAACTGCCTCAAGCTCAATGTAGCTGTATTTTAGTTGAATGCACATAAATGTATTTATATTCAGTTGTTGCTACTGTGTTACACATTTGGAATAAGTTGCAATTTGACCTAATTAAATCTCCTATTTTAATAAGGTGTGAACTATTTTTTTTTGCTTTTAACTTATCAAAGATAGTTTAGGAAAAAAGTTATTTCAATTTTGAGGTACACCATTTTATTTATGGGGGAAAATTTATTGGAACAAGTGTCAAATAAAATGATGTACTGTACAATCAAACAGGTTTTTAAAAAAAACATTAATATTGCTGATAGATTTAATATTTTATTTTGATGTGCTTCCGTCACTTCCTGACGACATAGTCTTTGACCAATTGTTCAAATTACTCCAACTGATGGTTAATATGGCCTAGAATGAATATTATTAATTCATATACCAAATTGTGCCATATGTGTATGATTTTTCATTTGAATGATAGGAGATAGGTTAACATTCTCATTGAAATTATTAAGATAAAAACATAATATTTCTATAGTTTTTGCTATTTTTAATCTACAATAGGTTAAGTTAAAGTCCAATTTTAGTAGGTAAGGCCTTTAAATAATACATACTTTTTTTTGAAGCCAACATTAATAACATTTTACTATTTAAGTAGTGATATTTTACAGGTATTAATAATATCTATCAAAATTGATGGCATAACTTGGCGTATGAATACGTAAAAGTTGATTAGTAACATTTCTTATGTTTCCTATGAAAATTGGACTATAAATAATTTTATTTGTAAGCGACATCCAAGAAGACTTAGGTAATATTTGTTGAATTAACAGTAGAAATTGTTTGTACTTTGTGAAATGTTTTTATTTGTTACTCTAAGTATTTATTGTCTTGTAAATAATTCCTTCAATTTATTCAATTTATAGTACTTGGTGTAATAATTACAAAAAATACTGAATATAGTTTTCAATGCTGCATGTTGTAAAAATATGCAATAATTTCACATTAATGAAAACTTGTTTATAAAGTGTACAACATTCCAGGCTTCTTAGCAACAAAAAGGCCAACATAAAATAATCTCAGGAAAATGATAATTAACTCTCACTTTAAATAATATTATAAATTTGATGTTTATATATTTTATAATAAAGGAAATTGATAAAACTAAAGAAAAACGAAAAATAAACTAATAGTAAATTTGATGAAGAAAGCCCACCTAGGGAAAGAGGAAAAAATGTAGGAAGAATCCCCCTCATACCTCTGCGGTAGCACCCGTTGCAGCACCTGTGGAATCCACCTACCAGCTACATCCTTCAACAGCAAAGTAGCCAAATCGGAATACAAAATCCCTGGTTATTACAATTGCTAAACAAATATCTTGAATTATCAACTACGGTGCAAATCATATGATGTGTATATAGTATATAGGCCTTAGGTTCTCAGACAGTGAATGAACAAGCATCGTTTTGATACAAACTACAAAGATCCGCACAAGCTTGTACCCACAACCAGGACCTTCCAACCTGCTACACAACCAAAATATTAAGAGCATTTCTCAAACAATTCTCAACTTAGACAGTGGGAACTGGCTCACCAATGGATTACCAAATCTAGATTACCACCAGGCCTCAACAGAAGATAGTTTTTTCCCCCTATAAGATTATATATTTTTTTATATATATAAGATTATAATTTTTCAAATTATTATTTAAAAAATATTTTTATTATTATCATTATTATTTATTTTCTTATTCATTATTTTCATTATTATTATTTTTAAATAGGTCTCTATAAATACTAACCATAGTCAAGGAATTTATCTTTACTCCCAAAAACAGTTGGCACAATGTGTTTCTAGCAGTTTTTCTTTAAATTCAAAATGGAGTAATCCAGTGTTTTGTGTTATTTGTACTGTCTTTTTTCTTATTTGTGTTTGATAAAGGCAACAATACCGAAATATTATTATATTTGTGTTAAAATGTGTGTGTGACTACTTCTACTATAGAAGACAGAAGAAGATGTCACCTTTGTGCATTGGATTCTTCCCACATTTTTCCATTTTCTTTAGTTTTATCAATTTCCTTTATTATAAAGTTATTTAGCCATTGGGCCACCTAATTTTTAAACATGTTTATATGTATATAAGTATGAAAAATTTGTTCTTAAATTGTTGGGGACATTAATGTGTTTTGTATAACTTTGAAAAGTTTTTAGTAGAAATTCACAGTTGCAGGTTATGAGTAATTATACTAGAGATTTGTTGAATCTAAACCTTGAATTTCAAATCTAAATTGAAATCCTTGAAGCTTTAAAAATTTACAATTTAAGTTAAAGTGAAAATGTTTAAAAATGTAATCCAAAGAAAAATTCTTTAAGGATTGGTGCCACTAACAAAATATAATTTGTTTGTCATGTCTATGACAACAAAGACACACCTTTTTTTTAGTAAATTATATAAATATGCAATTTTGTCTTTTTTTGCTCCCGATCACATAAGTAACTCCTTTTACCAATTGTTTATACTTGTTATATCAAGTCAAGGTCTTCATACTTGTATTCGAGATAATCTTTTTGAGATGTTTACGAATCTCTCAAATACTATAAAGGATTCTAGGGTCACCATCTCTAAATTATATTTTAACATATTCTTGCTTGACACACAGTGAAATATTTGATTCATTTCTCAATTTGATTGACGCAATGAAATACAGTCCACCATACTGTTATCCCTGTGTATGTCAATTGTTGGAGTGAAACATTTATCCGATGACAAAAGTGGTTAGCACCCATCGGCTGTGTAAATCGAATCTCCTAGGTTTGTCGATATTAATTTCCCTTTAAAATCAACTTGATCTATATTTTTTTTAAATTTAACCTTAAAATAAATATTTACCAATATAGATAAGAAAAATAAAGAATCAATCTGGAGGTAGATTTTTTTTAGCATGCTAGTTTAAATGATAAAGATAGGTAAACTGGAAGGATAAGTTTTTCATATTTATTAGCATAATCAACCTGTATGGATACTTTTAGTATGACAAAAAATATCTTGCCATCTTAGAATTAAACAGGTTTGTGTTTAAAACAAGGCAATTTGTAATATTTAAGAATGTTTAAATAGCCATTAAAATCATTCATAATTTGTTTAGTATTCATGATTATTAAACCTAGTAGTTTCTAGTAAAAAATAAAAAATTGTAATATAGTAAATGTATGAATTTGATTATTAGTACCATTTATTAATATTTGAAAGAAGGCACTCTCTGTTTACCTTGCAAGTTATTAAGCTTACCTTAAATGTTTCCACTATGGTGTTGTTTATAAGATAGGACCATTGTGTAACCGGTCAAGGTTACACTGTTACCCTTCAAAGGTAAACAAAGTTTACATTAAAAAAGGAAAGAAACAAATAAAAGGGGAAGTAAAGCTATCAGTCCCATGCCAATTGTCGTATGTAAAAGAACTCTGTAAGATGTGTGAAAATACCTTTCTAGCAGAATTGATAGGCTCTTTCTCTCTCACTCAGGGAAATTTGTGTGTGCTGATATAATCATTCGATTCAGAAAGTGCACTTTAAATACCTCAAATAAGTATATTATCCTGACCCGACCGTAGGCTGTAAACAGTATAATTCTGATTAAGGGTTGGATTTACATCATTTTATTAAATAAATTTTAAATGTTCTCCAAACCTCTCCTTGTATGAATGTTTTTTTCCCAGATTGTAAGATTTTAAACACTTGTTTCTTTGATCAAATATTTTGAAATGTTTCATATTTTGGGCTTGTGCTGACCACCCTTTATCTGCAAATGTT
This sequence comes from Timema douglasi, assembly GCA_901482245.1. Classification (NCBI taxonomy): domain Eukaryota; kingdom Metazoa; phylum Arthropoda; class Insecta; order Phasmatodea; family Timematidae; genus Timema; species Timema douglasi. Next base: position 20,910 of record CABEEJ010008214.1, read on the forward strand.
TGCTCTATCATCGCTAATAGCTACGGCCACCCGGTCGGTATAGCTCTCATGGAGTTGTTTTGGTATCTTCGGTCAATAAATACAAATTTCATTGTTGTGGATCATAAACACATATTCATTTTAATCACAAAAATAAATACTAAATAGTATTAATAGTTCAATCCAGACAGTTTAAAAAAACAGTGCACACCCAACGACTTCTATTCAGACTGAACGATGAAAGAAACCAAATGGAGCGCAGTGGTGACTAATTGAAATGAAATAATGAAGCAAGTGACAAACTTTGGAACTGTGGCCATAATAATTAAAACTTAACGAAAGAGCGAAACTGTTGCTGTAAAACTTGTATAAATTAATGTATTCCAAGAAAGGATTGTATGTTTGGAATACTAAAGAGGAAAAATTTTGAAATTTCTCACAGATTTCTCTCTCTAATTAAAGTTCACTATACATGGGGGGGGGGAAACCTCCTCGAACTTATTGAGAATAGGGTGAGAAAAGAGAGGTCTAGGTTTAATCCCTGCTGCTTCTATAATTTTTCTGTGAAGCAGTGGGTCTGGAATGGGGTCAAACTCGACTCGTGAGAACAAATGAGATACTTGAATAAAGAAGTAGCTACTCCAGTCTAGAAAAATGAAATTAACAGCTGGAGGGCTCCTTGTTTTGACCATATATCGCCCACTATCAACAAATGTTGGCACTATTGTTAATATCGGCGGTAGCCGGTCGTTTGGTTTGACTCGCTCGTGGGCTCATGCCATGAAGTTTTGTTTTTATTATTTTGCAATCATTGAACCATACACTAAAATCATTATCAATCATTATTAGCTTGTTTTGCATATTTTAGTTGTTTTGTATTTATTTTAATGCTTGTTGTTTTTATACGTAGAGAAAATCAAGCCCATAATATTTTGCCCTTATTTAAGCTCACATAAAATGCACATTTCTTCGTTTTTATACAAATATCAATCCAAGTCCTAACGATGATGATTGCACATAACATTTAAAAAAAATATAATGTTCTAGATATAATATTAAATATGAAACTAGAATGTAAATAAAATTACCACACCATCATCCTGGAACGCCTCCAACTTACCGTAAAGGGTGTTTGCGAATAAAGTTTCACCAACGCTGTCTGTCCAGTAACATTTCTCCTTACATCACAATTCTTCAGCTCTCCCCCCCCCTTTTTTTTATCTGGGTCATCTAAATAGTATCCTGCCCCTTACCTCTCTTTTCGTGTGGTGTTCTTGTGTTTTACATTCTTTTCATATGGCTGAACCATTTGAGTCTTAATGACCTTAAACTTTCCTCCACTGAGCCCCTAACTCCTCTCTCACATCCTCTTTCCTTACTCGCTCCGAGTCTTCTGATGGATGATTGCAGCTGCCACCAGAAGAGATAGGATTAGGAATGAGGATGTAAGGTTGAGTTGGGGTACATAAGATAGTAAAGGAAGCTAGGATGAGATGGTAAGTACACGTAATGAGTGTGGAAGTGGAGAAGATTTCAAGAAGATAAATGGTTTAGTAATGAATAAAATGATATAGTATTAGGAAAATAGTAGAACACAGATAAAAGAAAAGACACTAACACAAATTTACACACACTTCAATATTTCGATGCTAAGGGAGCAAGGGAGACCAAGGAGAAGATGGAACAGATAGCAGCAAGTGTGTGAGAGGAGAGTAGAAGAACGGTGGAAGGAGAGGGAGATGGAGGCATTTTACTAAATAGATCTGACCACAGGCTGGAAATGGTTCATGATGAAAATGAAGATGCTTGCAGCTTACTCAGTTCTTTATTTACTGTGTCTTGAAACTGTACGTAATAATGGAGACAAGGTATAGATTATATACTCTCATCTTGGCTCTCCCTGGCACCTTCTTGTCCAACATTAGTTGTTTCAAATTAAAGAATTTTGACCCGTTGTTCACTCTGTACTTCCTGCTTTATGGTGCTCTTACAGGAGACCTCAGTACCCAGATATTTTCCAGTTCTCCTTCCAGATAGATGCAGCATTTGAATTTACTTTACTGATTTTCAAGGCAATTGTCTTTGTTTTACTCGCATTCATATTATACTTTTTAAACGTGGAGATCCACTTAATCAATTGTTCCTTTACTTCTCGCTCAGTGTCTCCCCAAATCGCCATGTCATCTGCGTATACCAGGGTATTTAGGTCTTCGTTCACGCTTTTTGGACAGCAGTGGTGAAGGAGCACTTCCTTGGGGGGGTGGGCCATTCTGACCTGCCTTCTCCAATCTGTACAAAGCTCTGTCCCTTTTTATACAACATTCTAACTTTGCCAATCAAATTTCCTGGAACTCCCAATATTTCTAAACGCTTCCAAAGTACTGTTCTCGGTACACTGTCGTACACCTTTTCCAGGTCCAAAAACACTTATTAGATCCTTTCCTTTCTCCCAATAATTCGGTTAAAATCCTTAGAGCAAAGATCGCGTCTGATAGTCCTGAATCCATGCTGTTCCTCTTCTAGGACAGGTTAAATAATAATACACCACATTTATTTAATAATTTATTGGATTGATATAAATATTTATTCTTACAAAAAAATCAGTAAAAACACTGAATTTTTACAATATATGCATTAGATGCTAAAAAATATATTAATATTCAAACACACAAAAGCTACCATAAAACACAGACTAATATTTTTAATATCCTTAATTACATTAGCAAAAATTGCTAAGAATATTATATTGTATAAATATATAAAAGCTACCATAAAATATATTAAGAGACTATATTGCGAATATTGTAGATGTATACAAAAGCTACCATAAAAATATAAGACCAGAATTATTTTTTAATTGTAAATAATAAATATGTAAAATATATTATAGTAAATAATGATAGTTTTAAAATTTGTATATCATACTTGCATTCAGCTTAATTTACAAGTTCATATGTGATTACTGTTTGAACTGTCAAAAAGTTTATAAATGCATGAAGCTGAACCAACATTACATGTTTTATTTGACTTTTTTAAAGCTTTGGTATTATTCCACAAAGGCAGACAAAACACAAGCCAGGCGCGCACCCTGCATTAAAATGATCCCAGATAACTCACACTGATGCTACTGCTGTTTTCAACAGGATAACTCTTTGGTTTGTAGAACCAACTGTTGTAGTACACTAGAAACAAACCAAATATGCCGTTACAAGTAACACTGCTTTCCAAGTTGATGTATTTTCACTCAAGTGGATATCTTGAAATATTAAATACAACTTATAAAAAACAGTTTAGTAAAAATAATAATTGAACTTTCATTTAAAATATTTAAGAACTAGTGATTTCATATTTTCAGGTATGAAGTAAAAATGTTAACAAACTTGCTATCTTTATCCCTTTTGAGTTGGCCTTGAATTACCATACTATACTTACTTTAATCATCAGACACCTTAGCTCAGTCGGTGCCATATCTGCTTACTGAGCTAAGGGTCCTGGCTTCGATTCCTGGCATGGTCGAAAATTAAAAAAAAAAAGTCTTGTACCTGTATTAAATTGCACAAATACATGGTGGCCCACGGAAAAGTAGTCCGTCTCCTATATCCAGCAGACGCCTCACTCTGAATTGGAGGAGGTCAATCCCCTTCCACCCATATTGTGACATGAAGAATGAGCAAGTGAACTGCTTGTCTAAAACTTTATTGACTCATTCTTCATGTCACAACATGGGTGGAAGGGGATTGACCTCCTCCAATTCAGAGTGAGGCGTCTGAATATAGGAGGCGGGCTACTTTTCCGTGGGCCACCATATATTTGTGCAATGTAATACAGGTAGAAGACTTTTTTTTAAATCCATTGCTATTTCCAGCATATGGGTCTGGGTCAGTTTTTTATTCAAGTCATATATTTTCCATTACCGGCTAACTGGGCCTGTCATAGCCAATAGGTACAAGATCAATAAATACATTTCTTGACTGCTGGCCTATAGTCATATTTACATGAAAAGGTGACTGAATATACTCACAGAAATAGGAAGGTTTCAAGAGTACAGACACCCTTGTGCAGTTGGAATTACAGCCTGGGACAGGGTCTAGGACTATAAGTCGTTCCCCGCTGCCCTGCATCAGGAACACCTTGTAACCCTCTGGGAAAGGCTGCACATTCAAACATAAACAATCAAACATGCTATTTAGAGAGCAGAAAGTTTAGCTGTTCAGGTTTTATCATGTGGAATGTACTTTTCCTCTATACACCAGCTGATATTTGTAATTCACCCTCTTTATATATGGAGCAATGCATAATGTAATAGCTCTTTTTCCTGATTTTAGATGGAATTGAAAAGTATCTTTGTTACAAAATGTTGTGCGACTCTAGTGACCATTCCGAGACCACGTCGCTCTTAACCCCTTTTTTCCTCGAGCCCCTCCCTCGCGCGGTCCGCTG